>MU857269.1:0-13197 GCA_033296705.1 Chaetomidium leptoderma
GTGAGAGGGCAGGACAGGGGGTGGGCGGTGGTGAGGGTCGTGAGGGTCGTGAGGGTCGTGAGGGTCGTGAGGGTCGTGAGTGTCGTGAGGTCAGGAGCGAGAGGCAGGGAATGCGGGTTGCGGAGGGGGACGAGGTTGAGATCGAGGAGGAGGAAGACGAGGCGGAAAGCGAGGAGGAGGAAATGGAGGCTGGGGAGGAAGACGAGGCGGAGAGCGAGGAGGAGTGAGTCGAGGCTGGGGAGGGGGAGGAGGTTGAGGGGGTGTAAGAGGGAGCAGATAATCTTTTGGAAGGCTCGGACTGAGCTGTCTGGAACCGACCCGTTCGGGAAAAGCGAGTGATACCCCATGACTTTTAGTAGGTGGAAATGGAGAAAACAGCTCAGACAATGGACACAACTTCACCCGGGAAGCCTGGGTGACCACCCCTGCTTCCTTAGATGATTCATCAACACGCTTTTAGAAACGTGAGAGGGGAAGAGGGGCATTTTGTGCTCTGGTCAGGCTTCAATGTCACGTCCGATTCCAGACTCCTGATTCCCACCAGCAGGGGTTCCCCAGAATCGTGGCGTTCCTCCCGCTTCCCCGAACTCCAACCAACCAGTCGGGTTGTTGCGCGTTGAGTTGGGTCAGGAGAATAAACCCCGGGACGGGCGGAACGGGCGTCCGCTTGGCTGAGTTAAGTGGAGTGGCGGTCTGACCTGGCCGCCTTCGGGATTCCTGTTATGGATGGACCTGATGTGGGGGTCATGTTTGCATTGTGGTACGAAGCGAGCGGGGAATAGTTCAGCTGGGATTGGGGGGGAGATGGAGGGAATGGTGGGTTGGGGCAAGACGCAAGGAGCACAGGAGGGGATATCATCGATCTGAGGTTGGGGAAGTTTCGGCGCCTGATGGTTTGAAGCAATGGGCCTCGTTGAGACGGATAGCGTTGCTTCGGGAGGTACCAAGGCATCGAATATTACCCTATAAAAATGCAGACTCGTGCCATAGTATTAATTAATGCGGAGCAAGCCTTCAACAAGCTCTGAAGCCAAATGTTGACCGTCCGACCAGGTTTCGGCGCCAACAGGCCGTTAGTTACTGCCACAACTTTTCTCACCCCGCTGCGTCTTCCATGATAGTTGAAGGGCTGCTTGACCCCGACTCTGCCGCTGCCTGCCCTCTACCTCGCTGACATCGACACTCGTCCACCTCCTTTTGTACCTCCTTTAACCTCCTCGCCGTCTCTTTATTCTTCTCCTTCAAGTCCTTGATAAACCCCACGGCCATCTCAACAACATCCAACTTGCTGCTCGGCACCCCAGGTCGCACCATAAAGTCCGGCTCCTGCTGGGACTGAGACGCAGGCTTGTCCTCGCCGTCGCCTTCGGAGGGGAGCAGCTTCTGGATCTCCCGTATTGCAACAGTCAGCCTATTCCGCCTGCTCTTCTCCGACAGCTTGTGTGCAATCCGTTTCGAGTCGACCTTGGACGAGGAGGAGCTGTCCCGGTAGGTGATTTCAATTTCGCCGCCATTGTTGACATTGTTGTCGTAGTTTGGTTGCGGAAGAAAGGCCGCCGTTAGATCCGAGGGATCAAGCCAGTCCGTGTTGTAGTCAAAGTCCGGGATGTAGGGTCTCTCTGAGCGTGCGGCCGGGTGGTGAGTCGGAACGGGCGCCGATGTTCTTGCTAGTTTAGTCACTCGGTGTGTGCTTCGACGCCTGGGCTTCTGTGTTGTGGACAATGTCGGCAGTGGTGGGCAGAACTCTTCTAGGCTGTCGGCGGGGCTTTGGATCGAGTCGGAATCGTCCTCGGCGTTGTTAAGCTCTGAGTGTGTGGATTGCCAGAAAAGCCCCCCATGAGATTGCTCGCGAAACGAAGCCCATTCCCCCTGTAGCGAGGCCGTCGTCTGCGGAAAGGCTGCTGGGATGGCATTGCTACCGACCAGCGGGCCGTGAGAGTGTATCTGGAATCATGTTCAGCTAAGAGCCGACCGAAGAGTGTTTTGGTGTCCCACTTACATGGCTGTAATCAAGGAATGGCCCATTTTGGGTGGTGGGCCAACCTTGTGAGCCGAGCGGTGCAGAACTCGGCGCAGACACCTGCCGCTTTGTGACGGTCGACTGATGGGAGTCGGGTCTGATACCCGGGAATACGGCCTTATCATCGTCGAGGTGCCTCTCAGGAAACGAACTCTCAGCCCCGAAATCAGGGCTGTATGTCCGGCGGCCGGTAGCAGCGGATTGCATTTCCGATCTTCTTATCGCAACAACGCCACTGGAGATTCCGACGGCAATGCAAACAATCCCGCTGTTGCATGGGTTAGCAAGAGAAGGGTTACAGTGGTTGACCGCTGACGCAAGAAAAGTGCATGCTTGCGTTCTTCAACTGCTCTGTGACTTGTTCGACATGACGGGGTCGTAATCGAGCACATCATCGCCGAGGGCTACGGCCGCATCATAAAGGGCCAGCGACGGGCCGCCCAAATCCCGGCAGTTCAGGGCATACAACTTCGGCCCGTCCTCGTCCCGGTTACCCCCATTTTGCGCGGCGGAGAAAGATGCAGAAGGAAGTGACTTCGGGAGTGAGACAACCCAAATTAAGCAATAGTCTGCGTCGCTCGAGGTCAAGTTGGGGGACAGAGAACCGCCACGTAAACAGAATGCAACTGCCCCGTACGATGGACCCGTGCGATAGGTCGACCTGGTAGGGACCGTTTCTCACAACAGGACGGGCAGGACGGCCGGTCTGCATTGCGCGAGAAGGCGTGATAGCGCCACCGACGCTGGGAGGCCAGGTCACGAGCCCCATTTCCCAGCCAGGAATGGTGCCAGTCCTTCGTTACCATGGCCGGGCACAGGTAGCAGTGTCAGGGGTTGGGGTCCTGGTCCCAGTGGGCTCGCTACTGGGTCGACTCTTTCCCACCGACAGCCCGTTGACCTTCACCTAGCTACCTTACCCTTGATATGAATGAAGTTTGCTAAAAACTCAGAGAGGGCCCTCGGTGTGGTGAAAGATCACGAGCGACTCCCTCTGATGTCGCCGCTGCGGCTCTTTCAGCGAGATGCTCAACAGTTTGGTCGCCGCTATCAAGCCATTTCGAGGACGATGACGATGTGCAAACATGATGTGCGGAGATCTCGTGAAGCTCTCGAAGCGGACAGACAATAAGAGCCTTGAGCCCTTCCATCGCATCGACCTTGGTGGCAAACCGCCCTTGGGCGCTCACATCTTTCGAGGCGGAGGACGCTCAAAACCTGGGTTTGACGTTCTATCTCGCCTCACAAGCTGGGATGACGTTTCCGCGGCATGGTTTGTCAAGACATGGTCTCCCACCGTGTGCGTCCGGATCGAGCCAGGATTGACCGCAATCTAGCCTCAAAGTGCCACGGCCATCACATACATCGAGATCGCTCTCCCACAAGGCTAGCCATGGCACCGAGCTGTCGGGTCTGATGGGAAACTTCGTCCTCCCTTCCACAAAACGCGAAGTCTGTCTCCAGGCTGGTTGTTTCAATTTCCATGCTGGGCGCGGAGCCAGGTTGCTGGGCTTCGGGCGAAGCGAGTGGCACCCAGGGCTGTGAGGAGAAATTGCGGGCAGGCTGGGCATATTGCGTGCTCGCGGCAGAGTGGTTGGAATGGTTGGCCGTCGAGGGTTTGTTGTTGATTGCGCAAGAGAATCCCTGGCATGTCGTCATGCGCAATGGTGGGCGGTTGCTCCCTTTTGTCTGTTTCGGGCGGAGGACATGCTGCGGGCTACCCCCACGTTCTAACTAAAAGCTGACAAAAAAAGCCATCAGAAACCATTGTTGGGAGATGAGGATGGGCTCGTGAAGAGAACGTGGAAAAGCCACGGCGGGGAGGTTGTCTCGGGGTTGTGCGCTGGGAACAAAGGAAGGAGGGACTTGAATTGGGTGACAGGCTCCCAGAATGATGTGATCGAGCTGCCTCCACCTTGCAGCCAATCACGACTCAAGACCAAACGAAAGAGGGGCCCTTTTATGGGTGCACTTGCCGGAAGTGGACGACAACGATGACACCGTGACGGTCAGGTCTCAGGAAGGAAGCGCGCGAGCCCAACTCTCCAAATCCTCAGCTCTCCCCAACTCGTTTCTCCCCCGTGCAGCCAAGCCAACCTTACTGCAGTTAAGCTCGGGTCGACACAATGTCAAGCAAAAGCACGCGGAGAAGTGGCTTTGCGCCACTCTTCGCCTCCAGAATTTACCCCCGTCTTCTTGTTCTGAATGGGCAGCTCAGCACAACGCGCCCACGCCTCATGGCGAACAAGCTTCCCAAGCCTCCTAGGTAGGGTGTTCTTGGTCCTCCGCGGGAAACAGAGTTGCGTGTGAGACCATTTCTAGGTTTGCTTCGATGGCGGAAGCATCGCGGAATCTGAGCCATGAAGCAGAAGAATCTCCAGCCTGTAGATGCGAGCAACAATGGGGATGTGCGCCATAGCACATCTTGGAGGTAGGGAATTTCCATTCTTTATGTTCCGAGCATGAAAAGGCGGCTACTCCGGCTAGCTCCACCGTCCCCCGACCCCGTTCTACAGCAGCTCCCAGTCAACCAAAGTCCCGGAGAGGAATACCTTCTCGGGAGGGTCCACAGCAGCCCTGGTTTGATATCCGGATTGCATTACCTTTCTACCTAGCAAATTACAACAATCCAACGCTTCTGGAATAGCCCCTCTCTCGGTATTTGCTTACCAGGGGTCAGCCCTCTCCCCCACCTCACCTGTTCCACGGCACACTCTCAGGAGGATCAGCAAGGGATTCCATGCCGGGGCATGTCTCAGTCCGCACCACCTGCAGAACGACCCTTACCGCAGTCCCGGTCTTCGCCGCTTGCTTGCAGCTTCTCGCGTGGGAGGGTACACGAGCGTTTCCCCCATTCCCATGTGTCATTGCTGCCGTCTGGCTGGGAAGATCGCCGATTGTGGGTTGCCATCCCGCGCCGCCGCCTGTCGTCTAGCAGCCGCCCCCGAACGCGTGCTCGAACTATCAAGCCCAGGACCCGGTTTACCACCCCTGATATCTTGCTCTCGGCGTCCCCAGCATACTGTGGCAGCTCACCCAAAGAGCACAGCTGAAGGCAGGGGGCTAAACACGCAGTGGGGGGTCACCCAATCCAGAACGTCAAGTGTGCCTCCTCACACATATAAAACTCGATCTGCGGGTCATCTTTTCTTCTTATTGCATCGCCGAGCTCGACGCGACCCACACCGACACGCACGACAACCATGGCTCCGAATAAGCACGTCGACCGCGTCAAGTGGTTCTTCGGAATCGAACCTGACCAGACTGTGGACGACTCCGCATTCTACGATAACGGATCCTACGTCGAGGAAGAGCCCAACGTCCTTGCCACTTTGTTTGAGCTCTTCCCCACAATCCCCGGCGTTCTCAACTACCTCAAGGCGCTATTCCCTTTCACGGCATGGATCTTCCATTACAACCTGACATGGCTGCTAGGCGACTTCATTGCTGGTGAGTGCCGACCCAAACTCACGGCTCCGTGGCACGGACGCTAACTAACCATCCTAGGCGTCACGGTGGGCTTCGTTGTCGTGCCTCAGGGCATGGCGTATGCGCTCCTGGCCAAACTGCCGCCCGAGTTTGGCCTGTACACATCCTTCGTCGGCTTCATTCTGTACTGGGCATTCGCCACGTCCAAAGATATCACCATCGGTGTAGGTCTACACTCCCCGTCCCCGACCTGACCATCCCCACTAACCCGACGCAAGGCGGTCGCCGTCATGTCAACCATCGTTGGAAACATTATTATCAGCGTGCAACAGACGAACCCCGACCTCAGCGCTGAGACTATCGCCCGGAGCCTGGCCCTCATTTCGGGTATCGTCCTCCTGTTCTTGGGCCTCGTCAGGCTCGGCTTCATTGTCGAGTTCATTCCCTTGGTGGCTATTGGCGCATTCATGACGGGTTCTGCCATCAGCATCGCTAGCGGCCAAGTCCCCGGCCTCCTCGGCATCTCCGGTGTCAACACGCGCGACTCCACCTATCTAGTCATCATCAACACGCTCAAAGCCTTGCCGAAGGCCAAGTTGGACGCCGCCATGGGATTGACTGCCTTGTTCGGCCTCTACTTCATCCGTTGGTTCTGCAACTTCATGGGCCGGAAGTACCCCCGCCGCGCCAAGACGTGGTTCTTCATCTCAACGCTCCGCATGGCCTTCGTTGTCATTCTCTACATCCTCGTCAGCTGGTTGGTCAACAGGAATGTCTCCAAGGCATCGGAAGCCAAGTTCAAAATCCTCGGCCCCGTACCCAGCGGTAAGTAGCGTCCAAGTGGTAATATACCCGCTATTACAGAGCGCTAACCTGCTTCTCATTCTAGGCTTCCAGCATGTTGGTGCTCCTCGCCTTGACGCCGAAATTCTCCAAGCTCTCGGGCCTGATATCCCAACTACTATCATTGTTCTTTTGATTGAGCACATCGCCATCTCCAAGTCGTTCGGCCGCGTCAACAACTACATCATCGATCCGTCTCAAGAACTCGTCGCCCTTGGTTTCACCAATGTCTTTGGCCCTTTCCTCGGCGGGTACCCCGCCACGGGGTCGTTCTCGCGGACTGCCATCAAGGCGAAGGCCGGGGTTCGGACCCCTCTCGCCGGCATATTCACTGCCGTCATTGTTCTTTTGGCTCTGTACGCCTTGACGTCGGTCTTCTTTTATATCCCGTCCAGCGCCCTTTGCGCCATCATCATCCATGCCGTCGGCGATCTCATCTCACCACCGCGAGAGGTCTACAACTACTGGAAGACGTCCCCGCTTGAGTTCGTCATCTTCTTTGCTGGTGTCTTTGTCTCCATCTTCACGTCTATAGAAAACGGCATCTACGTCACCATCATCGCATCGATCGTTCTCCTGCTCTTCCGCCTCGCAAAGAGCCCAGGCAGGTTCCTCGGCAAGGTGAACACCCAGGCCGCCACAAGAGACAGTGTACGGGGCGGCAACTCCCCCCTTAGCCAGGGTCTTCTCGGCGATAAGTCGCACGCCGCCTTCATCGACAGTGACCGCCACGACCTGTCCAACCCAGAAGTCGACATCAAGTCCCCCTACCCGGGCGTCTTCATCTACCGCTTTAGCGAAGGCCTCAACTACCTCAACTCGGCCCGCCACCTCGACAAGCTCACCATTTACATCTTCCAACACACCCGCCGTACCCAACTCGACAACTACCGCAAGCTCGGCGTAAGTCCTTCCTCTCTCTCCCCCACAAGTTACAACAACAACCCCATCCTAACCTTCCCAAAAGGACCGACCCTGGAACGACCCCGGCCCCCGCCGCGGCAAGGTAGCCGCCAGCAATAACCAAGAACTCGCCGCGCGCCCGACCCTGCGCGCCGTCATCCTCGACTTCACCGCCGTCAACCACATCGACGTGACGGCCGCCCAGGCGCTGGTCGATCTGCGCAACCAGTTCAACCGCTACGCCGACCCGGACCGCGTCGAGTGGCATTTCGCCGGCGTCTCCAACCGCTGGACCAAGCGCGCGCTTGTCGCGAGCGGGTTCGGTGCTGAGATGATTCCCGGCGGCTACGGCTACAGCGGCGGTGGCGGCGCGAGCGCGAGGGGTGATTCGGATGAGGATAAGAAAGGTGGTGGGTCGTCGGAGCCGTTGATTGGTGTTGCTGAGGCGGAGGGGGTGGTGGTGACGAATGGTCGTCGTGTTGATGGTGGGAAGGGGGCCGAGGTTAGGGCCAAGGCGAGGGAGGTGGATGTGGAGGCTGCTGCTGGTGGTAGTGATCAGGTGACGCCTGTTGCGTCGTCGGTGGGAGGTGATGGGAGGAGGTTGGTGCCGATTTATGGCGTCAACCGGCCGTATTTCCATGTTGATATTGAGACGGCGGTGGCTGGTGCGATTCGGAATTTGGAGAGGCGCGGCGGGTCGGAGTGGAGTGGGCGGGAATAGGGAGTAGAGGGTAGTTGTAGCGAACAGGAGTTGTGTTCTACCCTAGTGCTGACATCCCAGCGGCGGCTCACAGCCCCGTACCCCCCTCCGCCGATTGTTCCTCGATTGAGGAGGACGGCTCTGTTTGTCGGGGTTTGCGCGGTCGTAGTGCGCGGACAGGATCAAACTTATAAAACTGTCAAACATGTTCACTACGCGCATATTACAATCAGGCCGCCCTCTCCATTCGTCCACATAACAGTACAAAGTTAGATGCTCATGATCGATACAAATTCCAGCTTTCAGGTCAAATCAGCACACCAACAATCCCCGCAACAATCAACGTGCCCAAAACATATCCCAGCTGAGATCCTTGACTCAAACGAGCTGCAAAGGACGGGTTTGCCGTGGTAGACGGGACTTGGCTGCCCGTTCCCGTGGCCGGAGTGGTAGTCGAGGCCGTGGTGTCCGTTTCAGTGGCTGCCGTTGTGGCGGTCGTCTTCGACGCAGACGATTCGAAGGGAGTCGATGTGGTCAAGTTCGCCTTCACCGCCGCAAGATTAAGAAGCTGCGTCCTATTGCTGTCGAACCTTCCATCCGACAAACCCCTAAAACTGACCCAGGTTTCACCCTCCGAGCTGTCCTTCAGCGACATGCAGTCTTCATACTTCGTATCGCTCGCGCAGAGGCTGAACCCATCACTGGTGATATTGCCGGCGGGACTGCCGCAAACTTCGTAAAGCTTATTCATCATCCTGCCCAGGTTGTCCCAGAAATCGTCGGTGCCTGTTGATGGCAGACAGCCGCGGCAGGCGTCGAGGTAGGGATACCAACCGTCGTAGGCGGGGACGCAGACGCACTTCCTGACCTCGTCCCCTATTCGGCCGGGTTGCGTGATCTTTTGGCACTGGTATAGGTTGGTATACATGCGCGGGCATGCCGCGCATTCGTCGAGCACGTTCGGGCCAGCCTCCACGACCTGATAGGCCGTGGTGGTGTAGGGGAGAATGAATAGCGCGGCGAGCGCTACGGAACGAAGAGAATGAACCATTCTGAGGAGATGTTGATTTTCAGAGCAGGAAAGGGGACAGATGAGGGAAACATCTCCCAACGTGAACTGAGGAAGAATGGCTGTGGTTATGCCATTTTTGTTTAATTTTATTTTGGCTAATAACTGAGCCAACAAATCTCGCTTAACAATCCGCGAAGTTTGCATGCAACTCTAGTAGCTCACCCCCGGCCCGGCCCTAAAATAAGGGGTATGTGGCCCTGGGTTGCAACCCACCCAATGTGGCTTGGATTGCCTGTGGGTGGCGTTGGAGCCACATTTGTGGCCCACCGGGCATGCACCCTGACCAATTCAACAGGTGGGTGTCTATCTGAGACGGACGCTCCGGCCCTGTCACGTCCAGCACATTTCTTTCCAACAAGGCGGGTACTTTTATAAACAACGCTCGTGAGAGAGCAAGTGCATAAATATGTCGTAAACCAGTCCGTCCTACTTCATACCCAGCATACAAACAACTCCCAACCCAACGTACGTCTCTCATCATCCAACCCATTCGCCGCCACCCCCCCCTTCAAAACCCCCTCATAAACTCAACCAACGAAATCGGCTTCCTCACAGCATTATTCAACCCTTCATGATAGGTAACCCACACCTTGGCCGCCTCGACAACCTCCCTCCTCCTCCTCCCCCCCTTCCCCCCGGCCGCAGCAGCATTCCCATCCGTCTCGGCCAGCGGCCTCTCCACAATAACCCTGCCAAAGAAATCCTTCTTTACAGCAGCAACCTTCTTCCCATCCTCCACCAGGCTCTTTTTGCCATTGAGCGTGAGGTTGAGGTTGAGATTCTCCTTATCATCAAAAACGGCGTGGTCGTCGCCGACGTGAACAACAGCAGGGCCGCCGCCGGCCCTGAGCCGGGCCTGTCTCGCCGCGCTCTCCTTTTGGGCGAGCGTCTTGTGCAGTTCCTGGTCCAAGACCTGTCGGACGGCGTAGCGGGTGGGTGCTTGGGAGGCGAGGATGTAGGCCGAGGCTGTCTCAAAGGTTGCGAGCGTGTCGAGATCACTGGTGGTGGTTAAAAACTCTCGTTAGCAATTTCATTCATTCATTGCGAGGAGCCAAAAGGGGAAGTAAGTCAAGACATACGGCTCCATTCGATAAACCCATTGCGTCCTCGCGGCCGGACCGGCCGCCACATCCGGCTCGATCTTGCCCTTGTGCAGCGCAATCCCCACCTCGGCCAGCACCTGCGCGGCACGCCTCACCATGGCCTTTTCCCCTTCCCTCCGGACCGAGGCGACCGCGCCGCCGCCGCCGCCGGCCTTGTCGTGGCTCCCGCCCCCCACCATGACGGGTTTCACGTCGGGCGAGACCAGGCGCACCAGGTACGGGAGGAAGTCGGTCGCGATGTGCTCGGGACTGCGGAACGCGCGGGTCAGGGTCGGCGGCAGCTGGGCGTGGAACCCCTGGAGGGCGGCGCGGTTGACCTTCTCGGCTTCGTACGCGGCATAGTCGGCTCGCGGGCCGGAGAAGGGTAAGGGGGGGGCGTTAGCCTCACCGTCGGCATTGGCTGCGTCACCCCCCCACCTCCCACCGCCGCCGTAGCCAGAGGTGGTTTGGGGCTGGTGCCGCCGCGGCGACGCAAAGAGGTGGTGGCACGCCAGGATGGGCTGGCTGACGTAGGCGGCGAGCTCCCAGTCCTGGCTGGAGAAGACGCGGGAGGAGCAGGTGTCGTAAAAGTTCAACCATTCGTACGCGAGGTCGGGTTTGCTGAGGAAGGAGTCGTCGTTGAACTCGCGGTTGGGATACTCGAGGAAGATCTCGGTCATGATGCGGTCGACTTCGCCCGACGTGTCGATCATTTCGCGCAGGCGGGCCATGGCGTATTTCTTTTGTTGTTCGGCGAAGCCAAGTTGGGCTTGGGGTTGCTCGTGGAGGGGCGTTTTTGTTTGTTGTTGGAGCGCTGTGGCGGCGGACTGTTTCGGAAAGCCGCCGCCTTCTTGGAAGACGCGCGCGGCGATTTCTTTGGCTCCACCGCGCCCGAGACCTCTGGCGCCTCCGCCGCCGTGGGCGAGGTCGTGAAGAATGTGTTTCTCGAGCCACTGGCGGGTGAGGCAGGGGGTGGCGTCTGGGGAAGTGGCCCGCAGTCGGCCAGCTACCCATTCTCCGACGACCATGACTCCTCGGAGGTCGCCCTCGGCGTTGCTTTCGGCTCCCCGCCTGGCGTCGATGCCACTTGTCATGCCCCAAGACGCCTCGCAGAGCTTCCGCGCGGCATCCTTCTCACATGGGATGCCTTCCTTCTCAAAAATTGCCTTGAGCCGAGTAACGACGGCATCGACGGTTGGCTTCCCAACATGGATGACCTCGGCCAGGCCCGACTGGCGCAGCGGGCGCAACGAGGGGTGATAAACATCATTACAAATGAGAACCAAAGGCCTCATCTGCCTGAAATCGTCCCCCTTCTTCTTTTTCCGCCCCATCCCGGACCCTGACGCACCACCCCCCCCTGCGCTGTTCTTCTGATCCAGCAGAACCAGATCGATCAGCGCCTTCACAAAGCCACCCTCGCCCGAACCCCCCGAGCCGCCAACCACACCGTCGACCTCGTCAACAACCACGCACACCGGACGAGCCACCTTTGGCTGCTTCCCCGGCTCGGGCCGCTTATTCTCAACCGTCTTGACCGACTCCGTCCCCAAGCTTGTCCTGATGCGGCCCTTGACCACATCCTTGCTGCGCTCGTCACTCGCATTGATCTCCATGACTTCATATCCAGCCTGTCGGGCGCAGACATGGGCCAGCGTGGTCTTGCCCAGCCCCGGGGGCCCGTGCAGCATCAGGATCTTGCGGTGCGGTTTCTCCTCCTCGGGTTGTTGTTGTTGTCCCTGCTGCTGCTGCTGCTGCTGGTGTTGGCTGTGGAGCCTCCTCATCGCCGACTTGTTCTTGCTTGCTGCGTGCGGGAAGACGATCGGATCCCACCGCTTCAGCCAGCGGAGGACTTGACGGTTGGTCAGGTCGTCGCCGCAAAGGTCCATGAAGGTGCGGGCGCGGTATTTCTCGGTCCAGAGCAGGGTGCGCTTGGGTTTCTTGAGGTTCGTGTGTTGCGCCTCGACGGAGCGGACGGGGTTGTCGGGGTTGGCAGGCGGGGTGTTGGTGGCGGATCCTTTGCCCGCTTGGGCGGCGAGTTCCTTGTTGGCACCGTCAATGAGCTCGTGGATGGCGATGCCGTAGTAGCTCTTGTGTGCGCGGCCTTCCTTGGTCCTGGAACGTGCTGCCACCATGGTTGCGTACGAGACTGCTGCAGCGGGCTTGCGTTCCCGAATGGGCACTTGTTGGCCGGAACATGTCGACATTCGGTAGGGGGCCGGGGCCGGGGTTGTCGGGTTGGTGCTGGTGAAAGCTGCCAGTGTGGGCAGGCCTTGGTTTCCGAAGAGACGCTCGTAGCGTTCTACTTCTTCCCCAGACTCATGGTGCGGCTGGCTCTGGCTGTCGGGTGGAGTCGAGATAACCTCTTGCACGACCTGGCGTGTCTCGTTCAAGCCCTGCTCGGCGCGTTCTGTGCCAACGTCTGCCTGGGCATGTTGTTGTGTGTCCTGGTCCAGCATCCGCCTCTTGGGAGACGGCTGCTCTATGGTATCATCGTCGTCGGAGTCATCGTCGGCGAGGAAGCCGGCGAAAGCGCGGGGCTTTTGTGGTTTCGGCGCGTCGGATGGTCGTGGCCGCTTGGTGTGGGCGGGCGACGAGCTGGCGGGGAACGTGATGGGTGACGACGGTGCGAGCATTGTGGCGCCAATCGAGTAATTCGGTGCTTCTATCGATCAGGGGATGCGCATGACACGAGGGATAGGTGGTTTGTCGGTACCGGATGTTGGTTGTTGCCAAATGTTTGTTGAAAACCCAATCGAAGTGTTGAACGAGACGCGATTTCTAAAGTGGGCTGCGAAGCGCGTCGCAATTACGGATAACACGCTTGTCCCGCGTGCCCAGGGATGCAACACGGTGGGTGTTGGGTTAGGGTTAGGGTTTAGAGAGTACGAAACATATGCTCTTCGGTCCTTGTTCTAATCCTTCCTTCTATATGAGACTACAGCAAGGAGTGCGGTTCTTCTGTTAGTGTAATTGCGGGTGCAAAACAGGGATAAAACAGGAGTTGGCACTACCAAAATGTTAGTGTTTTGCGGTCCTTTCACGGTGTTTCTTAACAGTGACAGGCCCCAAACTGTTATTGTATTTGATTGGTCTAAAAAGTCTTGGCTTACGGCCTGCCACGTGACATCTTTCGTTTGTTCGTTGCGGT
>MU857270.1:0-13066 GCA_033296705.1 Chaetomidium leptoderma
CGTCCTTCCCCAGCCCCCAAAACCCCAGCATGCGCCCTCCCCCCACACCCCCCACAAGTCCGCCCGCCACACAACGGACACACCACCACCCCAACCCTGTTTCTAGATGACGACAAAAACATTCCACACCCCTCCCGGTCATGACAATACAGCCGCTGTGCCACCGGCGTCCGCTGTTCGCGCAGCTTGAGCCGGTAGGCGAGGAATTCGGCGGGCGTGGCGGCTTCGCCTATGGTGGCGAGCGGGAGGGGGGTTTGGCAGCATTTAGTACTAGTACTAAAGAAGGTACTATTAAGAGTGGTGGAGGGGCAGGTTGCTGGGGTGAAGGGGTCGGTTGAGAGGGCGGTTAGGAGGGCGGTGCGGGTGCAGGGCTTGCAGAGGGTGTGGTTGCATTTATTTGATGGTTGTTGTTGTTGTTGTTGTTGTTGTTGTTGTTGTGATGAGGTTGGTGATTGTGGTGCTTGTGGTGATTGTGGTTGTGGTTGTCGTCGTTGGGGGGTGGGGATGAGGCGGTGGCAGTTGGAGCAGGGTTTGAGACGATGGTTCGCTAGTGGTGATGATGATGACATTGGTGTGGCGAGGAGGGTCGGCGGTGGTGTCGGTGTTGCTGGGGGATTTGGACATGTCGGCGGTGTTGGCCTGAAGTCGTTGCAGGTATATTTAGGGGTTGCCGGTTGTGTCGAGTGCCCCGATGGAGGCGGCGTAAGTGGCTGGTCTGTTCTCGGTGGAGTCATCTCAGGGGTCAAGAGATCCAGTCTAGATTCTTTGGTTGGAATTGGCTCTGGTGTTGGAGGGATGGCGAGTCGTTGCGCCGGGGCGTCTACTCCCCGGTGAGTAGGCCTAGATGCTTCATTCCCCATGGCGAAGTAAGTTTTGCAAACTTGAATACTTCTTAAGCCAGGTCAACATCGTTACGGCAAGCTAGGAGAGACGTTTGGAAACAGATCAAGATGTGATGGCGTTAGCTGATTAATACTGCGGCCAGACCTCCCAAGTCAACCCAATCTTGCCAACAAACAGAGGAACCCAGCTTGACTTGTAGCTTTTGTATTGGAGCAACTGGCGGGCAAACCTTGCCTGTCCCGACTTTTATCCACTCATTGACGCCTGACATTGTGTGGCGGCGTGTAAGTGGTCATTCCATTCTCAGGGGTTCAGGGGTTGGGATTGGCCAACTGAAGGCACTGGTAGAGGTTCAAAGTCAGAGTCATCTTTGACATTCGGGCTTCACCATGCATTATAGGACATGGATATGAGCATTTTTGCCATGTATAAAAGTAAAGTTGGCTTGAAATGATAATTCGCTCTCAAATCACTCGCATCAAGAACTACTTTGTAGCCAAGCAATAGCAAAGCTTCACTGCTGCCAAGTTACGTCTCTCGCAAAACGACATCGATCTATGCAGATCAATTTGCAGCTCTCCTGAGTTCTGCCGAGACGGGTTCGGAATTGCCAGAAGTCAACTTCAAGCGGCGAGTCAAGAGGAGGTGAGGGGACGTGGAGTGTTGGGGTGTAATTATTGTATTGGTGGTTGTGCGTGAAAGGTTGAAGGCAGCGGGGGCAGGCCTGGGAAGGCGAAATCCCCCATCCTGTGCCCCTTGGCGTGGGGTGTTGGCCATCAAGGTTCTCAACTTCTCACACGCCTGAGGTTGCTTGCGCCATTATCACCTGGATTTTCAATTTCAGCTTGTCCCACCATGAACAAGTGCCACCACCCACATGAGAATCGATCCGTTGCACTGTTTCACTGCGAAACCTCACTGTAATTGCAATGTGGTCAGCGGCCTGGACACTGTGGACAGTGGCTGCTCTTTGCTACGTCTGGAGCGGCCATGTCACGCTTGTGTTGTGCGATGAGGTTCCACCAGGAGCTTCTCAGCCAGGACTCGTCGGGGTTAATGCCTCCGATGTAGGGAGCCTCAAGACATACACCAGCTCTGCTAAATATCACTGCTAACAGCAAACAGCCGCAATACCTCGTTTACGAAGTGCGCCAGCTTGAAGTTGTCCTAGGCCAGGAAGAACAGCTGCTGGGAACGCCGGACACGGAGCGGCACCTCAAAGAGAAAGAAAGGCTGCTTCAGAGACTGGACAAGAAGCAGGGCACCTGGAATGAGCACCATCCGCGCCATCGCCTGCTCGAAGCCCTTCGTGGGTTCTCGGCCTATGCTGAGACTCAACAAACCGAGCTCGACCGACTAAAAGGACTGTACAGTCACGTCTCCAAGAAGCAGAAGCGGGTTAGTTAGTACCCGTAACTGAGAGAGAGAGTTCTTTGACTAAAACTCTGCTAACCAACCCAAGCTGCTCGAGCGGGAAGTCAAGTACAGTCATAAGTTTTCCGAGATTGCCCAGCTCCTCCACAAGAACCAACAAGTCTGTGATGACATTGTCCGGAATGGCATGGAGTTTTACGGCATCGGCCAGCAAGAGTTGGACCAGCACACCCAGTCCATGAAAGCCGCCGGCCGCGCGGCTGATAGGGTCAGCGTGTCGCAAGCACTAAAACATTTTGTCCGAGACTGGGCAGCTTCTGGCTCCAACGAGCGCGACGCGGCGTTTCCACGCATTCTCAACACCCTAAAAGAACTGTTTCCGAGCGGCGGACAGGAAGAAGAAGTTAAAGTGCTCCTGCCCGGCGCCGGTCTCGGTCGGCTAGGTCACGAAGTGGCCAAGCTGCCAGGTAAGCGGAACACAATAACATTTGATACTTACTGACCAGTACCTGCTATTAACACTCTCTCCGGTGCAGGCTTCCAAGCAACCAACAACGAATGGTCCACCTACCAAAACCTGGCCTACCGCCTCCTCTCCCACCTCCCCTCTTACAACACCACCTCCACCATCCACCCCTTCATCGACTCCTGGTCGCACCACCGCTCGACAGCAGACATGCTCCGCCCGATCTCCTTCCCAGAGGTCCCCGTCGACCACAGCAAAGTGGTGCTTGTCGAGGGCGATTTCACGACGGCCGTCTTCCACAATGACGACAACAACGACAACGACAAAACCAACAACCAAGAAGGATTAGTGGTAGTACTCTTTGACGTGGTCGTCACGCACTTCTTCATCGACACGGCGCGCAACCTCGTGAGCTACTTTGACACGATCGCGCGCGTGCTCCGGCCCGGCGGGTACTGGGTGAATTTCGGGCCGTTGTTGTACGGCACGGCGCCGTTTGTGCAGCTGAGTCTGGAGGAGATTGTGGCGGTTGTGGAGGGCATGGGGTTTGAGTTTTTGGAGCAGAGGGAGGAGGACATAGGGAAGGCGACGATTCCGGGGAAGAGGGTTTATGGGGTCGAGGCTGTGTATGGGTTTGATGAGAGGGCGTTGACGAGGA
Source organism: Chaetomidium leptoderma (assembly GCA_033296705.1). Taxonomy (NCBI): domain Eukaryota; kingdom Fungi; phylum Ascomycota; class Sordariomycetes; order Sordariales; family Chaetomiaceae; genus Chaetomidium; species Chaetomidium leptoderma. Next base: position 3,342 of record MU857270.1, read on the forward strand.
ATGCTTATGAGGCGCAGTTTTGGGTGGCGAGGCGGGGGTAGGTAGGTTCAATTGGAAATAAAATGAGTAGGCATTGATCATGGATTCATGTGAGGTTGTTTCTGCAGCATGGGATGGTTTGAGAAGGACGAGTTGGCCATTCATTGTGTGCTTTTTGGGCTCTTGTTTGAACTATACTAGTAGTCCCATACAATTATCCTCCACATCATGAACGAAACGTGGTGTTGAACCCGATTCGTTTTGGATTTGGCATTCCCCGAGCCGCAAACGTCAGATAGCAAAGACAAGGCCGAGCTGTGGATTGTCAGCCACAAGTGTCAACTTGGTAGGTCTAGAGAACTAACATGATCCCTCTCTCAATCAGTGTCTGCCGACTCGGTCGTGGACTTATTTGGCAAAGTGCGCCACGCAGTGATAGCCGTTTTGGCCCGCAGGACACTCGAAGTCGCCATGGTCTTCGTGGCACGGCGGGTTCCCAAACGCTCCCGAGAGATCCAGCCACTCTTCGCAGCAGAACTCACACGAGGAGGCGCCCACCTCGGTACAGGGCCACTGGTTGGAGGAAATAGAATTCCGCACGTCGTTACAATCATCCTGGCGCGGCTTCAATTGCCTGTTGGCAGGCGAGGCGACCGCCACGGCAGCAAGGGTGCTTGCGAGGATGAGGGTGAACGAGACCATGTTGACTAGTCTGTATGAGTGTCTGAACGGAAGAATTTGGGTCTGGGTATTTAGTAGTAGAATCAAAGATGGCGAAAAGGAGTTGTGGTCGAGACATCGAGGCTGTCCTTCGCAGTGAGGCATTGCCAAACTTTATACTTGAACTCGCGCTGCACTAGACTTCCGTTCCCGTTACAGTTTCTCCTGACTTGTCGAACCCAATGTGACAATCACTGAAGCCATGGGGAGACAGAGTCAAAAACACGGCAAGAGCCCACGCCAAGTCCACATGCAGCCCCCCCTGAGTCCCCCTTTGTGCCGCCCTCCTGTGCCAAGCTGAGAACCTTGATGACTCTAGGAACCCGTTGGCAACACCACAATACAACCCCCAGAAGCAATTCGGTAAAAGTCTCTACTGCCAAGCCAAATAGCCAGAGAGTTGCGGGATTTCCCCCACGTCAGGCTGGACCTGGGCCTCGACTCCTCTTTTGATCCCCTGCTGTGCCTCAGTTGGCGGTGCTAACCCGGCTACCTAGTTACACTTGAGGTATCTCTCACGAAGCCGTCCCCCCGCGCGCCAAGCAAGTTGAGCACCTTGACGGCTCTCCAGTTCTTGGTATTGACCCGACCGGACCTCAACAGGTCAGCCTGCTCAGCCGAAAAGCTCACCGTGGCGTTGGTGTCCCTGGTCAAGAACCTCTCTGTCCGCAGCGCAGAAATCGTTAGTTCCATCGACCACCACCAACATGTGTCACGGTGCCCGCCACCGAGAAGCCAGGGGCTGGTGCAGCGCGGGGGTTGGCGGGCGAACAGCCAAGCAACCAGAACGGTGGGTGGGCGAGCCGTCCGCATTTATGTTCTCGCCTCCTCCTACAATGCTCCGACGGAAACAGGACCACCCAGCTTCCTCGAATCAGTCCCAGCCCGCTCTGCAGACATGGCAACCATGGGACTCCCTTCGCTCTTGGTCGTCTTGCTTCATGCATGGCCCGTCATGGGCCTGCCCCAAGCAGCTACGGGCCCCCTGGAGTCGAATTGCGTGTAAGTGAAGTTAAGGACCCAGCTTGACTCGGAAGACTGCTAACACAGCGTGCCCGGTCGGCAGTCCGACCACCACAACTGTCTATGGCATTCCGACCACTGTCACAAATTTTAGCTCCTTCGTGTCATCCATGAACAGCCAGTACTCGACTTCAGGCGTGCCCTTTTCCGGAACCAAGATCCCCTTCTTCACGTCTGTCATCAATGTCTCGCCCGGAAAGCAGTATACGGGATACGGCTACTACGACTCGGACGCCCTTCGGAGTGCGGGCTACAGCATCATCACTTCGGTTGTCACCACCACCACGTGCTTGACCTCGTCAACAACGAAGACGCTGCCTCCGTCCCCTACGGGTTCCCTTTGCACCCCACATGATGATCATTGTGCGTACCCGAGTCACTGACCGGCCAACGCCATTTTCCCTTGAGTAAAGCTGACAGTTAGTTCAAGGGCATTGCGAGCCGTACCCGTCAAGTACCCAGTCGTCAGCCGTAGGGGAGTGTGAGCCTCACGGTGACCACTGGCATTGCCCGCCAGGTGTCCCCGAGCCCACTACCCCTCCCCCTGTTGATGCCACAACGACCTCAACGTCAACGCCAGCAGGCGAGTGTGAGCCTCATGGTGATCATTGGCACTGTCCTTCCGGCGTCCCTGAGCCCGACACTCCTCCTCCGGCGGCTTTGCCAACCACAACTCCGCCCCCAGCTAGCGAGTGTGAACCCCATGGCGACCACTGGCATTGCCCTCCCGGTGTTTCTGAACCAACCACTCCCCGGCCTGGTGAGTCGGGGCAATCGACAACTCCACCCCCAGCCGGCGAGTGCGAGCCCCACCGCGACCACTGGCACTGCCCTTCCGGCGTGCCGGAACCGACCTCCCCCCCGCCCGCGCAACAACAACCAACAGGCACGTCGCAGCCACCGGCCGGAGAGTGCGAGCCCCACGGCGACCACTGGCATTGCCCCGACGGCGTCTCCCCGCCAACCACCCCCCCAGTCCCTTCTGCAACTGGTGCCCCGGGAGGAGGAGGAGGAGGTTCAGAGGGAGGGAATGAGTGCGAACGGCACGGTGACCACTGGCATTGCCCCGACGGCGTCTCCCCGCCAACCACATCCCCCAGCCCTTCTGCCACCGGTACACCCGGAGGAGGAGATTCAAAGGGAGGGAGTGAGTGCGAACCGCACGGTGACCACTGGCATTGCCCCGACGGCGTCTCTCCACCAACCACACCCCCCGTCCCTTCTGCCACAGGTACACCCGGAGGAGGAGAAGAAGGAGAAGGAAGTGAGTGCGAGCCCCATGGTGATCACTGGCACTGTCCCGACGGCGTCTCTCCCCCCACCACCCCCCCTCCCGCTCCCAGCCCCTCTTCTGCGACCACAGGTGCTGCACCTGGAGGAGGAACAGAAAGTGAATGCGAGCCCCACGGCGACCATTGGCACTGCCCCGAGGGCGTCGCTGAACCGACTACGCCTCCCGCGAGCTCCTCCTTTGTGACGACGACTAGTGGAAGCCGTCCGTCTGGTACTACCAGTGGGCCCTCGTCGGTTGTGACTGCTGGTGCGGCCAAGGTGGTTGGTGGTGGTGCGTCGGGTTGGGCGGCGTGCTTGCTGTTGGGGCTGGGGGTTGTTGTTGTCTTGTTCTAAGTATAATTAGCTCCGGGGAAAATGTCTTGGGTTTTCTGTGCTTGTGGACTCCAACGCGTAATTAATAGATGTATCTTGGAAGAGAGCTTGTCCCGGGTTGTGGCTTGTGAGAAAACAGGGTGTGAACAACAACACTGAATTGATGAACTGGAAGTTGCACAATTTTGGGCGTCTCTTGAATTTTGTGCCAGGACACAGTGTGATGGTCAGTGTTCGGGATGTGCCCATCCGGGGGAGGGTACTGCGTACAGTGTGAGTGCGGCGCTTGATATAGAAGTTCTACGTCTCCCAATTTCACCGCCCCCCCCCAACCCGGGACCGCAACCCTGTTTGGCTGGGGGGGCGCACTCCGCGGCGACGGCCGCGAGAGAACCCGCGCCCCACCCGCGAGGGCGCGGGTTCGAAACGAAGTAAAACCCCGACGGGGGTTTTCGTAGCCGGCTACCTCACCCGACGGGGTGGGTTAGCCGGTGAGCTTTTTGTATTTTTTACCTTTTCTCTTCCACTCTTGATTGATATTTGCACGCATTGGCATGAGCAATCCCAGCTACGGCTCCTATCGCCATCTCGAAAATTTGGCTCTCGTTTCAGGCAACTGTCAATCTGAGATCTCAAAAGTCACGGTGGCTTTCTGACTTCGACCTGGTTATTTTTCAAGTCCCACACCTCCTTCCGCGCGGATTTTCTCGCCCGGTTTCCGAATCAATGTCGGTTTCCCGTTGTACAGGAGTAAACTGCGTTTATCCGAAGATCTGGACATGGCATGAGCAGCAACCACGGCGGCAGTGCCGCGGCACGTCCATCGCCCTATTCAGCAGGCAGCAAGCTAGAGAGCAGGTCTCACATACCCCCTCGGCTGTATGGCGCAGACTAGCGGCTAGTATAGCGAGTGGATGCTAGGGAGCTGGGCTGCGATAGACGATGACGCAGGCGACAAGGCTCATTATGTCGTTGCTACGAGCCCATGAGCCTACGGATGAAGCGAGTCGAGGTTGAGACAATGAGGGAAGCTATATTCTGTATTTATAACCCCGTCAAGCTACACCAGCGGGGATCGGCAACGTGACAAGTTTTTGGGATTATCTGCGCTTGCAAATTGTTCAAAAGGTTCCAAAATATTTAGTTAATACGAAGGAGAGATTGGCAAGAGGTCAAGAGAGGTCAAGAGAGAGTGGCACTGGAGCTGGAGCTGGGGCCCTTATCTACCGGCTTATCACAACACGTCAACCAATAACATTCAGAGACATTTTGAAGGTGGGTCATCAAACTCGGCGCCCAACAACCACTGCTGCAGTGCTGCTTCTCTCCCTTAACAACTGGAGCAGTGGAGGTATAAAATGCATCCGCTTACAAGACGGTGCTGCAGCCACTTTGGGAGTGGCTCCCTACCAATATTCAGAGCTCTCACTCGGCACCGGGTTAGTCGCGGTTCATTAAACAACCTCCTTTACGCCCCTCTTCCCTCCTGGTTCGCTCGACGAAACCACGACGCACCCTCAGAGTCACAACATGCCGACGCCGTTGTCATAGGCGCTGGACCCGCCGGTATCGCCGTCGTCGGTAACCTCCTCGAGAGCGCTCCGCGCGCCAAGGTAGTGTGGATCGACAGATCTTTTGAGGGAGGCAGCATCGGCCAGTACTATCGCGAGATTCCCAGGTAATACTTCACCCAAAGTTCACACTTCACAAAGTTTCGATTTCACTAACCAGACACCCCAGCTACTCCCCGGCAGGCGACTTTCTGGCGTATGCCCGCGCCCTCAGGACCTTCAGAGACATCTGCGACGCAGCGCCCAAGCCCAACGCCATCACCGCGCTGCAGGGATTCGACCCCGAGCTGACCTGCCCCCTCACCCACGCCGCCGACATGCTCAAGCTCGTCTCGGACGGCCTGGCCCAGCACGGGCGAGTCAACACGGTCCTGGGAATCGTCACGCAAGTCGTGCGAAGCAGCAAGGTCAGTTTTTCTTTTTTGCCTCTCCCCCCCCGTCCCGTGCAACCCAGTAACTCACCCCTTTTTGGTAAAAAATAGACCAAACAATGGAAAGTAACGCTCCTCCCCCCCTCCATCGGCCACACCCAACCCCCGCAAACCTACACCACCCCCATGGTCGTCTACTGCACCGGCACGCGCCCGCACACCAACAAGCTCCCCTCCCCGGGCATCCCACGCCTGAGCCTCGACACGGGCCTGGCCCCCTCGCGCCTAGCCAAGCTCTTACCTGCCGACGGAAAAAAACGCACCGTGGCCGTCATCGGCGACGGCCACAGCGCCGTGCTCGCGCTGCGCAACCTGGTCCGCCTGGCGGCGGCGGCGGCCGGGTCCCATCCGCCGCTGCTGCGCATCCGTTGGTTTACGCGCCGGCGGGCATTGCGCTATGTGGAGGATGGGAGGGAGTGGGGGCAACTGGTGAATGAGTATGACGGGTTGACGGGGGAGGCGGCGCGGTTTGCGCGGTCGCAGTTGGAGGGGGAGAAACTTGGGCCTCCCCATCTGCCGCCGCCGCTGCGGGAGGGGGAGGGAAATGGGGAGGAGGGGAAGGGAAAAAAGAGGAGTGATGCGGCGCGGTATATTACACGGTTTGTGCTGCCCGAGGTGGATGTCGGTCGGTTGAAGGGGGCGGCGGCGGAGAGGGTGAGGGAGGCGGCCGAGCGGGAGGCGATGAAGGGGGACTTGGAGGGGGTGGATTTTGTGTTGCAGGCTGTGGGCTTTGTGAGGGCGAGGTTGCCCGAGACGAGGCCTGGGTTGACGGCGTCGGATGGGCCGATCGGGAAGCCGAAGCGGTTGGTTTTTAACGGGTTGATGGGGTCGTTTTTTCCGGATTCCACGTCGATGGATCGCGTGATGGGCTTGTTTGGCGCCGGCAGCGCGTTTCCCGAGCAGGTGTTGACGTCCGAGGGCTGGCGGGCGCCGGCGGTGGGGGTGTGGAGGTTCATGCAGTTTGCGCAGAGGATCGTGCCGAGGTGGGTCGAGGGGACTAGAACGGGGGGGTTCAAACGGAGGGTCGATCGGGACAGGAGGGTTGAAGAGCGGAAAAAGTATCATCAGTGGTTTTAGGAGGATTGGGAGAAGATGTATTGTAGTATATTGTAAGTAGTAATCGTATACGCTGTTCAATAAAGAGATTGGCATAGTTGCCACAGGATTTGTTCTGCTCATGAGTCTCGATTTGATTATTTGGTAATATAATTAGTCTAGTCGGCCTTGTACTCTTCGTCGAGCTGCAACATTCGCGGTGTTCCAGTTCTTCGCTGCGAATTGCATGAAACTACCTAACAAGACTCCAACACTTCCCTTCGCCCTAACAGCTCGTAGACTACAGAGCGCCCTGAGAAGCCTCCCCCACAGCAACCGCTCTAACCTCATCACGATTAAACTGCTCGAGATGCAGACCCTTCCGGTTCTCATGGTCTTCTATAACATGAAACCGAATACAGTTGTCGATCGGAGCCGACTCCGACGTCAGCTCAACAACAGCCGCATCGAGTTCCCCAGCCGAGATATCTTGTGTAAAGGAGAAGCCCACGTATCTAGTGACCTGTAAGGGAGCCGCATATCTATAATCGCAGCTGCCCTCTGGCTGCGGCCAGCCCATTCTCATTATGGAGCAAGGCAAGTCAGCGCCAAAAAGCTTGATGCTGACGTCGCGACGGATGTGCTCAAGAGCTGCTTTCCCCTTTCTGAGAACTCGCGTGAAGCTGTCGGCGTCGGTCAAGGGGTCCATAGACGGAGCAAAATGCCGAAGCGCATCTCGGTCGACGCGAATGACAACGAGCCTGGGCCCAGGGGGCAGGACAAAATCGGATGGCTCAATGACCAGGGTGACGGCCATTTTGAGTGGGCTGTTGGTTATGTTAGTGTTGGACTTGAAGATGTGCTTCTTCTAGACTTACATGCCCTGCGGGCTCGGATAAATTCTTTCTCTTGATGTCTTTGTGGGAGGGTAGGCAGCTCAGTCGGCCTTTTCGTGGCGTGAAAAAGTACTGGAACTCCAGACTGACAGTTGGCGGGGTTGACCACAATTTATACCAGGAAAGTGTTACAAAATTGTCTCCCACCGGACGCTAGAGCGCTTCCGCTGCGGCGTCCTGACTGGCGGGGCCCGTGTTTGCCTGCGGGAGATCACCAACAGCGGCCGCTTGTGTTGCACTCAGCGGTTATTCTGCGGCACAGACGGGGAGCTTCAGAACGTTGGGCGAGCAGAGGTGCTTTATGTGGTCCTCAAGTGTACTTAGGATTGGGTGTAACTGTGGTATGTTTGAAGGAGAAGAACTGCCAAAAACAGCGGCATTTCCACGCGAAAGCACATACTATCAGAAACTAAACAAGCGCGGCAGCGCTCCTCTTCAATTGACATCCACCCTACAACAAAAAAGGGCCCGTCTAAACGGTGGTCACCTCTGGCGCGTCGCCGGGGAGGGTAACCGTGACGGTCGGGAGCTCAGGCGCGTCGGTGATTGTCGGGGAAGCCGTCGTGGTGGGCGCCGGGGCCTCATAGATGTTGAGGCGGTCGGGAGCGCCGCACCACTGCGTGGCGTCGCCCCGGCAGATCTCACTGCACTCGTCCTCGGGAGCGGCGGCGCCGACAAGCTCGTTGCCGCAGTAGCACTCGCGCGAGTACTCAAGGCCAAAGTACTGGAAGCCCTGGCAAAAGTCGGCGCACGTCTCGACCGTCATGCTGTCGCTGCGGAGCTCCTTGCCCGTCAGGACGCGGCCGGCGAGGTTGTCGGCCCAGCACGACTTGTAGGTGAAGCCGGCGACCGAGGGCACGTTGGCCGGGTCCTCCTTGCAGGCGGCGCTGACATAGACGTTGAGGCGGTCGGCGTCGCCGCACACGCTGTTGTACTCGCCGCCGCAGCGCGCCGAGCATTCGGCCTGGGGCCGCTCCTCGGCGCTGCTCTCGAGGATGGTGCCGCAGTAGCACTGCGAGCCGACCTCGACGCCGAAGTAGGTGTAGTCGCCGCAGGCAGCCGCGCACTTCTCGAGAGTCATGGCCGGGTCGTAGGTCACGGGGCCGCGGAGCGAGCGCTGGTCGCGCTTGTCGGTGAAGCAGCCCAGGTACTCGTGGGTACCAACCGTCTCGGGGGAGGGGAGAGGGGCGCCCCAGACGTTGATGCGGTTGCCGGCGCCGCACAGCTGGGTGTCGTCGCCAGCGCAGCCGAAAGAGCACTCGGACTCGGCAGCGGGGGTCTTGGGTGGGCTGTTGGCGCACCAGCACTCGCGGCCGAACTCGATGCCGAAGTAGCTAAAGTTGGCGCAGTGGTCGGCGCACTTTTGGGCCGTCATGTCGTCGGCTCCGAGGAGGTTGTCCGGCAGCGCACGGGCGCCCTGGTCGACGAAGCAGCCGAGGTAGGGTGCCTCGAGCGTCGCGGGCTTGCGAGGGGAGTAGAGGTTGTTGGTGTAGACATCGAGGCGGTCATTGGCACCGCACTTCTCGGTGCTGTCGCCGGAGCACGGGAAGGAGCAGTCGCTGTCGTCGACGGCCACGCCCGAGTGCGAGTCGGCGCAGTAGCACTCGCGGCCGAACTCGAGACCGAAATACTTGTACCCGGAGCAGTGGGCCGCGCAGCTCTCCACCGTCATGGCATCGGCAGCATAATGGGTGCTGTCGAGTAGTCTCTGGCCGTTGAGGTTGTCGACGAAGCACCCGTCGCGGGTGTAGGGGGCAGCCTCGCGCTTGTGAGGCAGGGCCTGTGCGGTGGCCGCCAGGGCGATGAGCGAGACGGCAGCGCGGAGGCCGGTCATGGTCATGGAACCAGTCGAAGCCATGGTTGTGAATTGGTGGCGGTTGAGACTCGAAACGAACTTGTCAGGACTCAGTGTCACTGTCACAGCGGTGCCTAGGAGTCGACTGATACTGGATAGACTGCCACAGGGTCCCTCCCAGGCAACTCGCGTCGGCGGGGAGCATTGCGCTTTTTATCACAGGCTTCACAGCCCTCACAGCCCGAGCTGACCATCGTTCTGCTGCTTCTGGTTGATGGCGCACTAGAGCGAGATTGTGGATTTCGATAGACTGCAAACCTCTTGCAGCAACTCCATCAGCTGTCAAGGGTCTTACGGTCTGGTCTTGGTCAGGCCCGCAATTTCTCGGAAGCGTTGACCACGCGCGCCACGATGCCACTGCAGCGCCTGCACGTGTCGAAGGCGCGTCGAACAGGAACCGGCCAATGGCAATCATTCCACGCGCCAGTGGGACATGGGATGGACCGCGGAGGAAGCGTCATTGGCCAACCCACACAGAAACTGGGGATGCTCGGAATGCTCTCGACTGACGGCCCGCCCAAAGCGGAATGGCCTTGGCAAACTAGTGGCTCAGCGTTAGGGATGTTTTATTTTGACTGACAACCAGTCACTGACCGTCAGTGACGGTAAA
>MU857271.1:0-12995 GCA_033296705.1 Chaetomidium leptoderma
CCCTGCCCTGCCCTGCCCTGCCCTGCCCTGCCCTGCCCTGCCCTGCCTTGCGCCACGCTATGTGATGATGTCCCAGTCCCAATTCCAGTTCCCCACGCAAAAAAAAAGAAAATGGAAGTTTGCCCCGTAGAAAACACCAACCAGTTAGCGCCCCTCTCAAGATGAGTGTCCCCGTTCCGTTCCGTTCCGTTCCGTTCCGTCCCACAAGCCAAGATCAAAAAGGAAAGAAAAAAAGAAAAAGGAGCCAGCCAAAACAAAAGGAATAAGGTTGCTTGCTGTCTGTTGTTGTTGATGCAATCTCGGCTGGCCCCCCGTACCGTACCGCCCGCCGCCCCGGGAACGCCACGCTGTTTGAGAGAGGGAAAAAAAGGAAAGGGAAAAAATACAAAGGAAAGGGGGAAGAGATGTTGATGTTAAAACTCCTTCAGATCTTCAAAGAGAGTCTGAGCGTCGTTGATATGGGTGGGGGATCGTTGTGTCAATTTTAGATCCCCCCCGGAAACGGCGACATGGCGTCGTCCCGATCCACCGTTCTCACAGGCGGCCGTCTCGGCGTGGGATCCTCATCCTCAAAGGAAGCGCGCCGTTCGAGGGTCGAGTTGGGCCGCGGCGTCTCGTCGACGTCCACGTCGACGACAGACTTGCTGCTGCCGCCGGACGTCCCACCACCCGGCGGCGGCTCCAGTCCCGGCGGTGTGCACACGAGGTGGTGCGCTTGGCCGCCGTTCCTGTCCAGTGCAGCACTGAACGCCGCCGGCGTCACGGGATCGCCCGCGGCGATTTTAAACTGGGGGAACTCTAGCTGCTGCACCTCGTGACTCGGCGTGACCACCTGTGTCGTCGGCTCCGCGGTGCTCGCGCTCTCGGGCCCGGCGATGACGCTGTCGTGGCTGTTGGCGCGCATCATCTCGATCCCGAGCTTGGACGACGGCAACACCGACTTGCTGCGGTATTGCTGAGTCGATGGCGACCCGGGAGTGCTGCCGCTCGCGCTTCCGCTTCCACTGCCGCTGCCGCTGCCACTACCGCTGCTCGTCTGACTGGCGGCGGCGGCGAGGCCGAGCTCATCGTCTTCGTCGTCGGCCGAGTCGACGCTGCCTTCGTACCGGCGCCTCTCGATCGACTCTCGCTTTGCTTTCAGCTGCTCGTGCGAACGCTGCGGCGCCGGTCCCTTCGGCCGGAGCGCCAAGTGCTCAATCTGCGCCGGCGCCGAGTGCTGCATGATCAGGTGTGCGTGGGGTGGGGACTGTGGCGGGTTGCCAGAGCCCATGAGGATTTCCTCCCCCGAGATGCCAAGCCCACTCTCGTCCCAGTCACCGGTGGCCTTCCTGCTGATGAGAACCGGAATGTCATCGGTCGCCACGGACTCCGAGTCCCCAAATAGACTGGAGCTGATCGAGTCCTCGCGGAAGCTGCTGCCAGATCGAATCGCGTAACCAGATGAGGCAGCCGACGTCGGGCTGTCTTCGAGCCGTAGGCTCTCTTGTCGCAGGCCGGACGGGACCGGATGTGGCAGCGTCAGGGAAAGCGAGTTGGTCTGCCCCGGCGACGGAGATTTCCAATGACAAAGCGTGCTCAACACCTCGGTCAGCTTCGACGAGCTGATCGGCTTCTCCACGAGCGAGTCAAAGTATTGAGGCGCAGGCAGCTCCTTCAGGTAAGACGTTATGGCGACCAAGGGGGTGTGCGTGTTGGTGTGCTTGGTGTCGCGGATCATGCGAGCAACGTCAGACCCAGAGAGCTGTGGGAGCCGAAACTCCAAGAACATGATGTCAAACTTGATGTCGCTCATGGCATATCGGATCGCTTCGCTGCCCGTCGCCGCCGAGATGGTCCGGCACCGCAATTTCTCAAGCAGCTTTTCCATCACCATCCGAGAGACGGGGTGGTCGTCGCAAATGAGCACATCCAGAGGGCGGAAGACGGGACCGTCACCTGCGGCGATGTAAGACATCCGTCTCGAGCTTTGACGGCGCCGTTGAACCCGGAGTAGCGCGTTCGCCTTGTCCCCCTCGTTGTCCGAAGAGGACGGAGACATGTCAAAAATCTGGCTGCGACGGTTCCTATGATGCGCTGCCAACAAGTCCGTCGTCACCGGGCTGCCCTCTTGGGAGCCAACCGTGAGCGAGCGGGAACGCCCCCCGGATGAGCTGCTGCTGTGTCGAGGGGTGGACATCACATGGGTTGGCATGCTCTTTTGAGGCGAAAGCGCCAGTGGAGCAGGTGCGCCGCCGCCCCGGCATTTGCTGGGCGATGAGGTGGCGGCAATCGTGGTAGCCGCTTTCTGCAGACTAGGCGGAACGCGGGGCACCTCGAAAAAGGTCCCTGGCTGCAACGAGCTTCCCGAGGGCTGGGGTAGGCTTGACGAATTGCTCGATGCTTTGCGCCGGCCTTCGGTCCCCGGGCCAGCCACAAACGAAACCAGCAACGGAGACGACGGTTGCGAGGCGCGGCTGGGAGACGAGTTGGCATGGCTCACGGCAGACGGGGACTGCGGCCTGTGTGATGATGCCTTGGCATTCGACAGGCTTCTCTGGACCGGGTTCGTGATGACGGGGCTGCCCTCTAGGGATGGTCCGGGGGATGTGAGGCTGTTCAAGCCGCCAGGGCTGATTGGCTTGCTATGGGTAGCTAGAGCTTCGGCCCGAAGCTTCTGAATCACGTCCTTGTTCGCCTTTTCGAGGACGGGCAAGTTCTTGAATGAGAAATTGCCAAAGTCATCCGCCGCAGCCGGCTCGCTCAACCGTCTGCTCTTCAGTTCCCGGACATGCGGAGGAATGTGGAGCGGCATGAGACCACGCTTCATCGAGTTGACCTGAGACCTAACGCGGGAAAGGGCATCGTGCGGGCGATCTGGGTAATCGGCCGCGGGCGCAGTCGCAGGCGGCGAGTGTTGGTCCTCCATCTCCTCGGTAAAAAGTTGCAAGGTAGCGCCACGGGCGTCAAAATACTCGGTGTCTTCAGGATTCTCAAGTTGCGGAACAAACTGAGGCTCGTCTTGGAGCAACGTGTCCCAGTTCACCTGACTGAACCAAGAATGGCTGCGGATCTCCTCGCCGCCGGATTGGTACTTTTCTTCGCGGTTGGCTCCCAGCCGGGGCCGGGGATTCGTGCAGAGCAGCTTGTTGATGAGATCCTTGGCTTCCGGCGAGACCTCGTCCTCGCTCTCGTCTGGCCAATGAATTCTCCGCGCCAGGATGTTTTCAAAGACCTTGTCCGCTTCGGTGGCATGGAACGGGGGGACGCCGTACAAGAATTCGTACATGATGCACCCGACGGACCACCAATCGCTCGTTTCATCTTGCGGTTCGCCCCTGATCGTCTCGGGGGCCAGGTAGTCGGGCGTCCCCACGAATCGACGGTTCGTGTCTTCGGGGTCGAATAGTGCCCAGTTTGGAGGCGGCATGGCCGGCTGCGGAGGAGTTCCCTTGCTGGACTCGGTGCTGTTGTGCGTGGTCGTGTGGGAAAGAGAAGCGAGATCTGGAGAGCCCACAGCCTCAGCCTCGCTGCCATCAGCCGGAGACAGAATGACTTGCGAGTTGTTCACGTTGGGGTCGTTCAAAGACAAGTTCCCGAGCATCTGAGTCAATGTCTCGCTGCCGCCACTATCGCTGCGATGTGTCGAGACGCGACGCGGCTCCTGTGAGAATTGCCCCAAGGTGAAATACGACGGTTGTCCCAAGCTCGCCCCATAGTCGCTCGGCGTCATCTGCGGGGTGGAACTTGGAGACTGACTTCGGCCGTGGAGGTCTAGCGAAGTGGATCGAGACGATGCCATCGAGGTAGATCGAGCAAACGGGCCCTGCTTGAGAAGGTCGGGGGCGGCATCGACGCCGCCGCTGTTTAAAGCCCGCTTCTGCCGCCCAATCAATCCCATGCGCGAGAGACCAAAGTCGGTCAGCTTCAAGTGCCCTTTCTGGTCGATCAGCAAGTTGTCTGGCTTCAGGTCTCGGTGTACAATGCCACGACTGTGCAGATGCTCCACACCCAGGATGACCTCTCCGAGATATTTCTTGGCCCAGTCCTCGGGAAGGCCCCCAAGCACCTTGATCAGAGAGGCGCAGTCGCCGCCGTTGAGATACTCCATGACCAGGTACAGATAGTCTTTGCTCGAGAAGGTCCAATATAGCTTCGCAACAAAGTCACTTTCTCCTTGCCACATCATGATGGCGCGCTCTGCCTTGACGTTGGTGACCTGGTTCTTGGCAACCATGTCCGCCTTCTTCAGCACCTTGATGGCGAAGTACTCGCCAGTCGACTTCTTCTTTGACAGGTAGACGCTACCGAACGCGCCTTTGCTGATGGGCTTTATGATCTCAAAGTCCTTGATCGAAGGCGGCACAGCTTTGGCTTGTGGACCCCCGACAACGGCACTCAGTCGGGGCGAAGGCGGAGGCTTCACTCCCAACTCTCCAAGAGCCGAAGACACGGCGGCGGAAGACTGCCTCCGATGGTGGTGGTAGGTGTGCGAGATGCTGGGCGATGTGAATTCGCTGCTTGGGAGCATTGGTGACGCTTCGGGCGACACCAGAGCGTCGGAAGGGAACGGCAGGTTCCGAGGCTTGTGCATCCGGAGGGGCGAGGACGGCGGCCCGTTTCTTGAGGGTGACTCCTGTCTCCGGGGCGACACGGCCCCTGGGAGGATCAAACTTCTGCGTTGGTGTTGTCTGGAGCTCGCCTGTCGGCGAAGGTCACCAAATTCGGACATGGGAGAATCTGTCCGCTGTGGGGCTCGAGAGGCAACCGAAGAGGACCGTAGACTGCCGTCGCTGTCGCCGGCATCACTCTCGAAGATCATGGACTCCCGGCGAGATTGACTGGCGCCCGTCAGACTGCCAAGAGGGCCGCGGTTGGATCGGGGCGTCGGGCACTCCTTGGGGCTGCTTGACCTTGGAGAATGCAACGCCGCTGACAGTCGACGCTTGTCAGGATCTTCGTTGATATCAGCGTTCTGCAAGGCCAGCGCGAAGGTGGAGGGGACATCGAAAGATCCGGCGAAAACGCCTTCCTCAGCCGCCGCAGGCGAAGCGTCAGCTTCAGCTTCAGCTTCCTCGTCCTCGTACTCGTCAGTCGAGTCGCTGAGGCGGCCGGCGGCGATCTTGGCAGCCTTGCGCATGGCGGCATCGATGCAGTCTTGGACCATGTAGGCGAACTCGATCCGGATCCGCTCGGAATATTCGAGGATCCTGCGGTGACGAAAGATGGCCTCGATCTTTTCTTTGGCAACCTTTTCGGTGTCAGCACAGAGATGCGCGAGCCCCTGTTCCTGCTCCAGTGTATTTGTGCCGGGCGTCTCCCACTGCATCACCTGGGTGATCCGACTTTCGGACTGCGGCGATTGGGTGCGGAACTCGCCAGGGGCCTGCGAGGATTCCTTGATGGCAGGTGTGCTGATCTCAATGGCCGTGTCGCACAGGTCCAGCAGCAGTTCGACTATCCTGGCCTGGGGTCTGCGAATGGCGAAGGACCGAGCCCGCGCGTGTCCAAACCCGGAAGACCGTTCGCGCGACCGACCAGGGACTGCACCGGGTACCGGAGACGAGGTACCGGGAGACGAGGTACCGGGAGACGAGTTGGAGGAGGTCGGAGGACCAATTGCCAGACCCTTGTATTCGGCGACAGGGAGGCTGGTTTGATCTCCGCCCGCCAACGACCGGCTGTGTCTTGCCTCGAGCGCGTCAAGGACCTTGACGATGGCATGGCGGTGCTCGGTCAAACTTTCCTGGGCCATCTGGACATCCATTTCAGCGCGATGCTCTTGTAAACACAGGTCGGTGTGTTTTTCAAACCACCATGGCGAGATTTGGCGTTCACATATCCGGCAAAGCACGGGCAGCGGCGGCGGGTGCTCTCCTGGGTCATCCATGCCCGACTCTGCGAGTTGTGTGAGATAACTTGCGAGTACCTCGGCGCCGGAGCCCAAAGAGTCAACAATAACGCGAGGCAGGTCAATCTTGATCTCACGCGGGGCAGCCCATTGGCGAATCATCCACATGGTCTAGAGCTTTGGCATTAGTACGGAAAATATTGTTGGCCAAGGCTCGACTCTCTGAAAGAAAACTCACATGGCTTTCCCCACCAGAGGGTCCGCTATAGACGGTGATGCCTTGGGCCTCCAGGTCGATGACAACGGACTGGGTGGGCTCCTCGGGTTCCTTGAGCATGTCTAGTGGCATGAGCTTGGACAAAGGGCCCAACCTGACGGCGAAACGGATAAACTGGCTTCGTCGGTCATCCTGGGTCATGCTCTCGACGACTTCTGAGAAGATGTTGGTGTTGTCGCTGACAATGAGGTCGGCAATCGGGGTGCCCACGACCGAATCTGGCTGGGTTCCAATAACGTCGATCCAAGAGGGACTGACCCAGCGGATTGTCCCGTCGATGTTGAGATCCAGGATAACGTTGAGGGTCTGCTCAGCGGCCTCGCGGAGCTCCTCCCTCTCCTCCCGGATGTCCTCGCTGAGCGACCGCACCATTAGACCGGCCCTGAGCGAGGCCACGGCCGGCGGAGCGAGCATGTTGGGCATGTTGGGCATGTTGGGCATGTTGGGCGTGGTAACAGTTTCTTCCTCCATTGTGATGTATTGACTGGTCCGGGAATCAATTCTTCTTTCAATACCATTTGTCGCAGTGCGGGACAGGTCGAGCCCTTATCACGGCTCTCTCGGCGCCCGGGGCTGTTGGGAGGATGGTCGTCTCGAGGGCGAGGGCCGGTGGGTGTCTGGAGGTCCAGATGGAACCAGCCAGGAGGGTTTTGGCCAAGCTGCCAGAAGCTAGAGCTCAGCACAAGCCCGAGACATAATGCGGTGCGGTTGACGTGAGATGTCCCGCTGTAGCTCCCGGAGGGGAGGGGTTTGGGGGGGCAATCGGGGGGTGCCGTCGGTCGCTACACGTGCATCGATGGCAGCGCGCGGGGGGGGGGGTAGGCTCGTACGCCCGAGGAGGGCGTTGTTCGCTGTCAACGGGGCAGTATGTTGCGAACGGGTACAGGAGCGTGTTATCGGCCGCACTTGGTGCCTGACGGTGTGGCTGCCGTCTCTGGTGTTCTTTGGCGCGCCGTGGTCAAAGCAACGTGAGGCGACTGCAAGGCGGCGGTTCGTCTGGACACGACAATTCCGAGAGAAAACGGGCAGGTCGGACACGGGAGGGTGCGGGAGGGTACGGGAGGGCGTCACCGGCACCAGGGCAAGGAAATGCCTAGCGATGGTGTCGTCTTCGTCGTCGTCGTCGACTCGCGCGCGGTTTTGTTGTTCCGGAAGCCCAAAAGTTTAAGTGGGGAACCCTTTGTTCGGCTCCGTGCTTCTCAGTGGGAAGTGTGGGAAGTGGGAGGAGGCGCCCAACCTGGCAGGAGCAGCAGTGGCAGCCAAGAGCCAGGCAACCAGCGGTTTCGGCAGAATCGGGAAATGGCAAGTAAATATTCCCAAGCAATTTGGGGAGACGCTTCGTTCGTGCTGGATGAACTTCAACAACAACAACAACAAGAGCAAATCACTGATGATAACCGGCTGCATAACCCCGTCCAAACCCCCAAATGCAGAGAAGAAGCCAGGAGGGAACGGATCCGACGCTGGCCAACGCAACGAGAGCTTGGCGAGTGCACAAACGTAAATCACACTGTGACCCACCCACTCGCCCTTCGAATCGTGCTCGGCGCTCGCGTCGTGGGGTGCCGTTGAAAGCGGGGAAGACCAAGCGTTGTCCAATCAGCGATGTGTTTCCTGCGGGTTCGAGGATGTGCCCAGTACCTCAGTGCGACCCAAAGCATGCTAGCGGGTGCTCCGGAGCCAAAGGTCGCGCGACTTGTGTGAGTGTGAGCCGCTGCAGTCCAACGATTCTCTCTTCCAGGTTGCTTTTCCCCCGCTGCATCGTGCGGCGAAGCGAAGTCAACAGAAGCAAGCCGTTGCGGAAGCTCGAGGCTAAAAGACGGGAAATCGTCGGCGAGGAGGGCCAAGGAACCTGGAATGCCAAGCCGAGGAAGAACACGCGGAATCTCATTGTCGCTGTGGTCTGGACTCGGGAGTCTGGCTGGACCTGCCGCACTGCCTGCCCTCTCATTGCTGGCTGCAGTTGTTGACATTGGACAAAACAACAACCCCGGAAGCTTTGAGAGAAAAGAAACACATCCTTTTTTGTTCTTTATTTTGTTTCTTTTTTTCAGTTCCCCCCCGTCATAGAATTTCTCCCCCTTTTTTATCAATTGCCCATTACACAGCACATCCTACCCCCTCTTCCCTTCTTGCGTCCATCAGCCGTCAGCCGATGCTGGCCAAAGCGAGCCCCCGAGCTCCCCATCTTGGGGCTAGGGCGACACGGATTGATCGTCGATTGAACGTGACCTCCCCCGTTTCTCAACCGCAGCACCCAGGCTCACCAGGGCAAACAAGCGCATCAAGCCATTCGTTGGCTGAGTCCCCCTCCTGCATGAGACTCAGTCGCACGAGATGCCCGATGACACAGCCAACTTGCATTTGCAGGGCGCCACGGCCGAAACCACATTCAGCGAGTTAATTGGCTTTCTGGGCCACGTCCTTGACACTGGAAAAGGACCCCTCCATCCCACTACCAGCCTCGACCAGCTGATTTCCCCTCTTCATCGTCCAATTGCCCCGCGCCCGTTCGCCCACTGACTCGCCACGATTGAAGCCACCGGGTGACCTCATACCCCCAAGATCATCGATGCGATGACGCTTCAGTCGTTCTAAGCGATGGAGGCCGTGGATGGGATGGAGGGCCAGAACGCTCACGAACACGCACCCGGGCACCGGGCAGCAAACCAAACCCCAGCGGGCTGGATCTTCCCGGTGCGAGCAGCACTCCCCCCCTCGTCCCTCCGCCTTGCACTGCAGGCACTACACGTCGAATCCTCACCAATGAAGGTCACATCTATTCGTTGGTTTCTCCAACGCCCAGAAGACGCCGCCGTAAAGAACCAAACGATGAGAATTGCTGGGCACGTCTGCCGACACACCGCCAAGTCCGGAACGAAAGTAGGGGGCAGCAGAGGTCGGGGTACGGGACGCAGCTGCTCCCGCTCCAATTCACAGAATTCCCGGGCTCGCAAGCTGCATGGGTCGGAGAGGTAGGATTATCTGCGAGCAATCTGCAAGTGTGTGGCCCTGGGGTACCATCTAGGGTGCTGCACGGCAAGTTCCTGGTGCGTCTCGCCAAGTCAGCGGACGGCAAGCCGTGGTCCGGCGCGCCTCCTGTGCCCTCCCGAGAGAGAGAGGTTTTTGCTCGAAAGGTGTGACCGACACATCGATGGCCCGTAGACACACGAGAACACAGTCTCGCCGAACAACCGCTTGCCTGAGGCTATTCGGCTCATCCGGTCCTCTAGTTCACCACCGATCCGACGCAGATGAGATACTCCTCGGGCCCACGAGACCACGCTTGCAGACATCCATTACATGCACTACCTACTTATGAGAGCGTAACCCGATGGCTTCGCCCAGATCTCGACCCATCGCTGCCGAGCACCACACCGCATGTACTTCCTCAACGTGCCCAAAATACCACCTCAAACGCAGCAGTCCTCTGCCCCACCTGCTCCGATACACCGGCTCGCCACTGCGGGCATCCGGCCTCCCACGGCGTTGCCAAGCCCGCTCTCCGTCTCCAGTCCCGCATCATCCTGCTAATCGACTAACCATGGACAGCCTAGCACGTGCCTAGCCAGTTCCAAAGGCAGGAGTTGTCATGTCGCCGGTGCCCGAAGATGTCTACGCACCTTTGCCACATCATGACCAGGTGCTGCGTCGGCGGCTATGCCTCCCACACTTCCCGAGTCTTCAAACCCAGGACAGATACCACCAACCGCGGGTGGCACGACCTGAGCGGGTGCCCGCTATTTCCGGGACGATCGGCCAAGACATATTGATTCCGATTCGACGGGCTTCTGTCGTACCCAACATCTCACCGTTTCACCGAAACGAATTCTGGGACCACCCACCACGTGATGACTCGGCAGGCTCGAACGAGCCGATCTCGATCATTCCATGCTATTCCGCGTCAGCCCCGCGAGCTCGTCGTTGCCAAAGCAAGATTGTTTGACGACAACTGCATATGTATGTACGATGGAGGAGTGAGACTAACACTGCCCCCCCCCGTGACCAACCCACCCGTTTCTCTATGTTCCACACCCCTTCTTGCATTTACCCAGGCCTTCCCGACTCGGGAAACTCACACACTCGACAGAAAGAGCGGGGCATTTTGTTGACAACCCCCAGGCAGGCAAAAGGACTCTCTGCTGTGTCAATCGACCACTTATTGAGTGTATGTGTATATGTATGTACTAGATAAGTTCGGGGTGAAGGACGGGAAATCATGCTTTTCCCGTGCACGCAAAGCTCAGCTCTGAAGCATTGACAAATAGAACTTGCTACATAGATGCTTGCGCATTGCCGCCCCCCGGGTGGGTGTGTAAGTGAAGTGGAGTAATGCCGGACGACGAAACTCGTTGCCCGATAGGCCGGCAGTTTCGAAACCCCCCGTCTCCTCCCTCTGCAATTCTCAAACGGCGGCTGATCACTGGTCTTTTTTTCTCTTGGGGCCTCATGCTTCCTGATCGGCGCTTGCCTGCCGCGATCTTCATTCTCGCTTCAAAGGACACTGCGCGATCATGGCGGGGCACCCTATGTAGGTATGTACATAGTCACGGAAGGAAGTCGGGGGTCCTTTCAAGACTATAGTCTGTCAATCATCAACGATGGCAGGCTTACATACTCGGCGCTTCCCATGGATCATGGATCATGTAACAAGGCGTGAACGACGGGCTCCAAAATATTATATTGTCGTCCCCATTGACAGATTAACCCCCTCGCCTACCGCCGTAAGCAAGCAAGCACGCCGGTCGGTCCAACTTCACTTCTCTCTCGGCCGTGTGGTTGAGTCTCCCGATGTACCTTCCCCGAGAGAATACTAAGAGAATATTTCCCGTTCCCCCAACACCACGTCGACGCCTTTGCTCTTGATCAAGCGCTTGTTGTCCCAGAACACGTACCCCCATTCCTTGAGGCTGTCCGGAAGACTCTTGCCGTACGTGTTGCTATATGTTGCCCTCCACGCGATAACCCACGCGAGCGGTGGCGCATCCTCGGCGTCACCGGAAAAGGGAAGTCTCGCGCCGCGAGCCTCGAGTCGGTCACCCTCCATAGGGCGGAGTTCGCGCCTTAAGTGCTGAGTAACGCCGTCCAGGGTGGTCTCAATGAATACACCAGGGAGTGCCAGGTACTTCTTCATTCGCTCGACCAGCAGTTGGTGGTCATTGGTTGTCAAAATCTTGTAGAAGGGCTTCAATCCCCTCGAGGCAGTGCCTTCCCTTACCATACCGAGGACGTCTATTGGGCTGTCAGATCCCATGATGATTGTTGAGAAGAGGCGAGTAGGATCGTTGAGAAGGGAAAGGGAAATAAGCCAGTAACTCACAATTGTCTTCCAGATCCCAAGACCCAGGATCGTCTCTGTCAAAGTCGCACCGAATGGTCTCAAAGACATGGTCGTACGTGTTCCTCAGGAGAATATATATGCAGTGGATCTCTTCTATTCCCCAAGGTCTGAAGACGCAGAAGAAAGCCGCGAGTTGCTCTTGCCAGTTGAAGTCGACGACATTACGGTGTCCTCGGCGCCCTTCACCGAACAGGTTGCAGTAGAATTGGTAGCGATAAAGGGCCCGTAAAAGCCGTGTCGATTCCGTCCCGGATAGGTTGCCAACCCCAAGAGACGTATCGAGCTTCTCGAGGAAGAGGGTCGCACACTTCACCGACAGTGGCTGAGCGAGACACCGATAGAAGGCTGCCATGCCAACGAGGTCCTCTTCTGTGCAGGAGTCCTCCAGTAGTGCGACGGGCGTCGCAGAGCGTAATGCAACGTACTCGTCCATAAGCAGCTTGATGGTCTCGGGTTGAACTTGATGCGGCGATTCCCACGCCTCCTGGTAATCAAGATGCAACTCGTAGAGTGAACCGGACGTCTGGACAGCGTATGCATCCACCAGCACGTTGCCGAGCGTGGTCTTTAGCCCTCGGCCCAAGAGTGCTTTCCGGTCGAGCAGATACTGCTGGTAGAAGACGGGTGATGCGCGCACAAGCGCTGTCAGATCGGCCAGTCCCAGTTCCGAGAGGTGGGCGAGGACCTGGCATCGCAGTTCGGCAGGTAGCGCTTCCAGCGCGGCGGTCGGTGCAACGCGCACAATAGTCGTCTCCACAGCGGTGTTGACAGGAGCATTGGGCACCAGCACCGACACTGGCGCGGGCGCAGGAATCAGTGCCGGCGGCACGGTATCTGGAGTCGGCTTTGCAGCCGTCTGTTTCCGCAACCGCGCAAAGAAACGACCGAGTTTGGGCAAAGGATTTCGCATGATTCGGGTGATGCTGTTCTTTGTGTTCTGGCGATAGCCCGAGACGGAGTGAGTGGACAGGGCGAAGGAAGCTCCAACCCCGGTTGGAGTCCGTTAGATGAGTCAAGGCGGAAACCCGGGAGCGGCTGCAGTTTTGAAGATCGGCTGCAGTGGGTCCGGATCCGGGAGGCAGCAGGCGGGCCGCCGAGGCCGGACGGAGGATAGAGCGGCAAGGCCCCGAAGTGGAGCTCCAAGTTGCCGGAGAGACAAATTCAGAGTCGCTCAACATTTACAACCGTTTTCCCCTAACCTGGAAGGTACCGTGAAAATCCGGTTGGGGATTGGCAACACCAAACATCACTCAAACCAACTGAACTGAACCAACTGAACCAACTCGGAAACCCTGGAGGGCAAGTCACAGGGGTCAGGATGGCTCGTGCGCCGCCCTCCAACTGGCCCAAGACTACCCCTGTAACTTCTCCTTGCCGGCAGCTTCGATTCTCGGCGGCTGCCTCAAAAGAATCATGGATAAGAGACCACTTCAAGAGGCATTTGTAATTGAAGCGAAGCTTCAATGATGAGTCTTTGCCGTGTACTGTGTACATGGTAAAGCGAAGAAGGAACGCTTCGTTTCACTTACAGGGCCAATCCTCCAGAGTTC
>MU857272.1:0-12939 GCA_033296705.1 Chaetomidium leptoderma
CTTGGAAAAGCGCGCCACTCGATGGGGTGCGCCACTCGATGGTGGACCACGTTATCTATATTATAATAACCTACTATAGGAGGCCCGAGCTACAAATATTTATCTATATATAGAGGTCTTCCCTACCTCTAAGGACCAACTCTTTTCTTCCCTTTACATAGATCATCACATAATATAACGTTAACACATTTTCTCAACATACCTTCGACTAACCTACTAATATAATCACCTTTTACATACATTTGATGATTAAGATATCTTCTACCCTTCTATATGATATAGTAGTCTATCGAGACTATCTTCGATCCTCCCTTTAGTCGACTTCGCCGCCCTTCGATTTCCAATATATATTGAACAAGTTGGCTAGATGCACCCACACGGCTACATCTAGGGGGGTATATTGGATAAGTGGGTAGATCTTTAGGTGTATAGGCTATTAAACTAGCCAATACGCTTCCACCTACTACATCCGAAGGATCAGCCCCTAGATTTTTGGGGGTCTCTAGCACTCCCCCGTTCGGTAGCTCTTTTCCTCTCTATATCATTAACACCAAGATACAACCTATTTACACTACAATTGAACCTCAACTGTGAGATATCTCCATGCAAAGATCTGGTGCCTGTAACTATTGCTTTCAATAGCTGGGCTCACAAGGATAAGTCCTCGCAAGATACCTTACCTTAGCTGCCCACCCGCTGTTGCCAACTCCAGAGCACATGCGGGCTGCGAGCAGTTGCGCGACTTTGGCGCCCATGGATAGCCCTTATCTCAGTGCTCAGACCAGTGTTTTTGGGCTAGTTGGCGTCTACGGCGCAGGCTCTTTTGAGCTTACCTGAGCTTCGCGCCACTAGGCATCAACCAATAAGAATATTCCATCCGCGCCAAGGCGGACTAGGTGTTTGGACCACACAGTGGGCCCACCTAGCGTAGCTCCACGCACGCGTCTGTGCGTCGAACCACAGCGTCACCGCTCAAGATTTCGTCGCACGCTACGAAGTAACGTCCCACACAAACGTCAACCTCTAACCTACAATTCGCGTTGCCTACCCATCCCATTGCCAGCTTAGAAGCCAGCAGCCATGCAGTCCCGAACTGATCATAGGTTCAATGCTTTCGGGCCCGAGCCCGAGGACCTTCCAGACGATGGTCCTCGCCCCGACGACATCGACTGGGGCGACCCTCTGAGCTTCTTCAGACATCTCAACGCCGGAGAGCCAGGCCACCTACCCATGCCTAAAATGATGGAACCCTCCCAGGTCCGTCAGCTGTGCAAGGAGCGATCAAGCGGCATCATCGCGAACCATGACCGTCTCCGGCGCATTCTCGACCGCCACGAGTCGACCATCCAGAAGCGCTGGACGAAGAAGACGAAGCGTCAGCGGCTCCAAATTCTGCTGGGCGGATGGCCAAACATGGCCCCTATGCACCGGCCGGACTTTGCCGCCTTTCGCAGGGAGTCGGAGGCTCAGCGTGAATTGGGTACAAAGCTCAGGGACCATTTCGTCTGGCCCTACATCAACCAGGAAGACTTGCTCAAACCGAAGAGCCTGCTTCTAATGCTCAAATCTAAGGGCAGACATCAGCCTTGCGATTTCGCCGCGGCTGACGGCGACGCCATGTACTTGGGTAACATCACGAAGGCGATTGTGCCGATCTTCCTGAATTGCTACGTTGTCACTCTGAACGGCATGACCGGCCCTGAGGAGTATGGGAAGCTTGTTGCTTGGGAGGACCACGAAGACGCTTTCGACTGGATGCATACGCGGAAACAGTTTCTTCCCGGTGAAGCACTCGACATCTTGGAGGCCCAAGACCGCCTGATGAAGTTTCTCGTTCACTGCTGCGAGCAGCTCCTGCACGACATACCGGCGGCGGAACTGCTTGGAGATAAGTACCCGGTTCAACCTGAGCCGATATTGAAGTCGGGGGTGGAACCAGGTGGTTTCGACTCGCTGGCCATCATGGCCGAAGAGGCGCCTTACCGGCCGCCGGGCCGTCTTGATTTCGGGCGCATCGAGTCTTTGCTTGCAGCACGTACCTCGGCATCTGAGGATCAGTATGTAGGCTCCTTTTTTACGGGACTCGTCAAGTATCCCCACTAAACTGACAGTCGTTCATAGTCTTTGGGCCCTCCGGGAGGACCCTAGTTACTTCTCCGACCAGTTGCTGATTTACAAGGAGCACCGCCAGGAGATGATCAAGGACACGAACGGCAAATTCCATCCGATCTTGCAGGGAGTCAAGATTGAATTGTTTTGGGAGCGTGTTATTGGCAACGTCTTGCTTAGCTCACATGTCGAGCTCGAGATCTTTTCTGAACTGAGGCGCCAGGCAGAAGAACTGAAACGGCTCCAGCTCAAGTATGCAGGGACTCTCTCGCCACTCAAAGACCTCCCAGAGGATTATTTGGTCGGTATCTTGCGATTCCGTTTCTTTCTCAATCAGCTGGCGAAAGAGTGGTTGAACGACCTGAAGACGACAGTTGTGGCCTCGCCGCCGATGCGCAGCCTTTTTGTCCGTTTGCCTGCAGAAGATCTCAACAAGATTCTCATCACGAGCAAGCCAGGCCTGAAGCAGGACATGGTTGAGAAGGAGCTATTGTGGCTCCTGCGAACACTATGGGAAGACGGGAAGGCCCTTTTCCTTGCCCGGATGCCTATGGTCGTTGACGAGCTCGAGCGGCTGCTGTGCGCGGAACCACGGGCCCGAGATCTGATCTCTGGTTACGTCGCTGGACGAATTGGCGACCTCTCGATTCTCTGCGAGTGCCTCCGACAGTTGGACATCTACCAGCCTTGGGCCAACGGATACGAGAGCGCAAGCGTGGATCGGGAAGACAGCATCAAGAAGGAGTTAGCAGCATGGAGGGAAGGCTGGGCTGGGATTCACAGCACTATGAAGTCGAAGGCTATGCTTGCAAACTTCAAGCTCGCCGACCCATCGGACAAGAGATTCTTTTACCCGACTGAGAAACGCCGTACGAAGGAGACGGTGGAAGCGCTGCGGCAGGCTGAAGCGAACCTCGATGTTTTCTGGGAGAAGTTCGACAAGTGTCTCTATGCCAAGGCTGGAGATCTGAGTAAGACGGCACTGCGGAAGCTTCTGTCCCAGAAACGCATTCTACAGCGAACACCAGAATGGGCCGCGCCGGCACCCCCGGAGAAAGCGGAGACGACAATACCTGCCGTGGTCTCATCCGAAGATGACGCTATCTATCGGCCCCTGTCCACCTTATATTTCGAACTTGGTGCATCTCATGCGGGAAAGACTGGCATGGCAGCGCAGCCAAAGGCAAAAGTGAAAACGCGAGGCGCAGCCAACGCTTCTTTGGTAATCGAACCGGAAACAACTCAACGGCAACAATTGGCGGATGCAGTCATGAGCCTCGACCTAGACCAACAGCCCACGTTCTTGGTGGACTCCCGGGCCCTGAAGGTCTTTCGGACGCTTTTCTTCCACGCGGCTGTGACCTCGACACCGGGGGAGGTCTCCTGGAACGACTTCTTACACGCCATGACCAGTGCCGGGTTCCGCGCTGAAAAGTTGTACGGGTCCGTGTGGCACTTTCAGCCCTCGCAGCTCGATGTGGAGCGCAGCATTCAGTTCCATGAGCCGCATCCTGTTGGCAAGATCCCGTTCAGAATGGCGCGGCGAATTGGCCGGAGACTGGCCAGGGCTTATGGGTGGTTTGGGGGCATGTTTGCTCTGAAGGAGAAGTAGCGCTAGGAAAACATGAGAGGTGGCGTGCTGAGAGATGGAAGGGGATTCTGGGTCGGAGGTCCAGACTGGGTATATGTCACGGGATTCCCCGCTCCTGTTCTCACATGCTCATGTCTCTGTTCATGATATATGTCTCTGCTCATGTCACAGGCCTCTGCTCTAGTACTTAAGGTCTGGTCGCATGCCCACACCTGTTATCTAGCTCTTGCTCACTTCGTAGCAATATTAATCTTGTATGTGCGAGCTAACCTGACCTTGGTGCCCGTCACAGTATATTGCTACCCCCTTCTGCGAGGGGAGAGTTCGCATCCTTGATTTTGTTTTTGCTCTCCCTCTTGCTTTTAGGTCTTGTAGTAGACCACTCTTGTTTCATGGATCTATATTACCGCTTAGCATCTTGTGGAAAAGGTTACAGCTGTTGAATGAAACAGCTACAGGCACCTGATTTTGGTTGTGGTATCTCACATTTGAGGTTCAATTGCAGTGGTTCAACAGGTTGGTATTTATAGTATTGTATACCGTTAGTAACAGAGGAAGAACTACAGGTTGGGGGAGCGCCAGAGACCCCCAAAATCAGGTCTGTATTGTGGGTCTACGCTAAAAAATGTCAGTTGTTCACGGCGAAAGGGATTTGCCCCACCCGATCGGCACAGTAACCCCAAAATCCACGATGCCCTCCTACGTACCTTGACCTTACCATCTCATCAATCGCTCATGGAAATGTACGACTATGTGTCGTGCCTCCGCTCTAGACCTGGGTGAAGCAAAAAGACCTTTATAATCTCAGGTCTTATGGAGTCGCAAGCTGCACATAGCGCCGCATTGGCGGTAAGTCGCCGGATTGCGATTGTCGCAGAGAGAAACCCCCTGTTCATTGATGAAAATCTTCATGTGGGGGTAGCGTCGCTAACAGTCCCGGGCAGTGCGATGCATGCCGTAGCAAGAAACTGAAGGTAAGCAGTCTACCAACTGTCTATGAGGACCGGATTCAGTACCTCCTGTTCTATGCTGACTCGCACGCCCGTCTCGGAAGTGCTCCAAGGACCGCCCGGTCTGCACTTACTGCCTACAGACACGTCGGCCATGCCATTACAGTGGCCGGGTTATTCGGTCGCCACTCACGCGGGCGCAAGTGTTTCCCCTTCCTGAAGGCCTTCTGCCCATATGAGCCACTAGACTGACCCGTCTAGTTATCTCACCGAGGTTGAGCGCCGTCTTGAAGGGCTGGAGAAGCTCGTCGCGCAGCGTCTTCCCGACCTGAACGTCGACGAGGCACTGGCGTCCCCTGATGTTAAATCTCCTCGCGGCGACCAGCCCCCTACGGGTACCTCGAGAGCCCCGTCGACTCGCCAACCTGCTGCTTCCGTCAGCAGTAGGGAAGGCGAGAGGGATGGGGAGGCTATCTCCGAGGCTGTGCCTGATGCGGCCGATGGTTTCGACTGGCAGGAAGAGGCAAACGAACTTGCAGATGGCATGGCCGCTCTTTCTGTTTTGCCGACGGGAACAGGCTATCTAGGTCAGTGCCTGGTCTGTTTTGCGTCGATCTGAAGATTCCTGTATCATGGCTGACCGAGCACCCAGGTTCTACCGCGGGAGTTTTCTTCCTTCGCGCTCTGCTATTCTGGGTTGCAAAGAGCCGACCCATACCAGCGCCTAGTCCCTCTGGACAGCCAAGATCATCTCCACATGATGGGCGTATGTCGATGGCGTCATCGCGTCTTTTTCAATCTCTAGAGTCTCGTCTCGCGGTAAACCGGCTGATAGACTCCTACTTCTCTGTCTATCACCCGTCATACCCTTTCATACACGAGGCTACCTTCCGGGCCCAGTATCATCAGATAATTCCTCGGCCGCAGCAGCGCTCATGGCAGATGCTCCTGCACACCGTCTTGGCTCTGGGTGCCTGGTGCCTTGGCGGCGAGGAGACCGAGCTAGACGACCAGCTATATCACACGGCGCTGTCATTTGGTGAAGATGAGTCCATGTTTGAGAGTGCAAACCTTGCCTTTGTCCAGGCACTGGTACTCTTGAGCAATCTCAGTCAGAAACGCAACAAGCCTAACACGGGCGGGAATTTCCTCGGATTGGCAACCCGGATGGCCCTTAGTCTAGGGTTGCATCGCGAACTCCCGGATTGGAACATAAGCTTATGGCAGCGTGAGATACGGAGGAGAATCTGGTGGGGACTCTTCCTCTTCGACAGCGGTGCCTCCACTACATTCGGCAGGCCGATTCTGCTTCCAGGCCGCGAGTCAATGGACGTACGTTACGTCCTCAACGTGCATGATGAGGTATGTTTGGGACCCCGAGTGACTTGCCTTTGTGTTTTTCTTCCCTTGATGCTTACATCATCGCAGCAACTTACCCCAAGGACGGTCGATTTGCCGCACGAGTCTACGGAGCCGACGGTATATTCGGGGATGAAGTGGCAGAGCGACTTTCACGTGCATTCCAACTACATCTCGAACTGCCTCCTCACGCCGTCTGGAATCCCACCGGAGGAAACCTTGTCTATGAACCAGACGCTCGACGCCTGGGCCCAGACCTTGCCGAGATGGTTTCAGCCGGGACAGGGCGACCACTCCTGCCACGAAGACTGGTATCTCTTCGCAAGGGCTCGGCTCTCGTGGCGCTTTTGGAACCTGAAAATCATCCTCTTCCGACAAGTTGTGCTGAAGCGGGCGATGAGACGCGCTGGAACTACGCCAGTCCCGGCCGTCTCCGAGGTCGATAACCAGTGTAGAGACCTGGCGGTGAGCGCGGCACACTTGACCGTCGTGTCTATTCATGACTTCCTTGCTCAGGCAACCCCAACAAGGCTGATTAACTGGTACTCAATGTGAGTCCTCGTGGCCCCTGGCCTATCGTATCCTGTCTATTGTTGGTACAGATCTCTAAATGGCGGACATTCTTCTAACTCTATCAGGTTCTTCCTCTTTCATGCGTCCCTGGTCGTCGCTCTCTCCATCCTCGGCGACCCGGAATCACCAGAAGCGCCCAGCTGGCAGGCGGACGTGGACATGGCCCGCAGCATATTCCAGACCGTTCTTGCCTACGACAAGCTGGCATCTCGTTGCGCTAGCTTTCTGGATTACATCCTTCCTCCCAAGACAGGTATCTATGCCGGGGCAGCTACAATGGGTCCTCCCATTCCAACCGAAGAAATTGACTTCTCTCTATGGCCCATGGATCCAGGAGATATATTTAACTCTTTGGGCTGGTCCGATTTTGACCAAGGGTTCTGAGGGCCTTTATACGACGAGGTTTAGCTTAGTTCAGGATCCTGACATCGGGTTCGATGAGTTTGGATCGTATCAGCTGGCCGTTGGGCATGTCGTTCTCTTCGGCCCTGTGCGCGGCTGCTTCCCTCGTCTGCTCAATGCCCGCCTGGAGGTGGCGACGGACCAATCGTTCTATAGCCACGTCGGGTGAGATGTCCACGAACCAGCTGAAGCCAGCAGAAGACTTAGTTAGCAGAGCTGGCACATGGAGGCGAATGAGTCGTGGCAGCACAAACCTTTCATCGACGAGGTCTGCAACCTTGCTCCACTGCCCTTCATTTAGCAGGACATAGTTGCCCTCGATCACGGCTACCTTCGTGCGCGAGGAGATCGCAATGTCGTCAATCACAGGGTCTTGGATGGCGTGGTCGAAGCTCGGGGCGTGGATTATGACCTCCGGCTCCCCGGCGGAGGTGACGGGGGTCTTCTTCAGGGCCATCACGAGCCTGAGGAACCCAGCGACATCGAATGTGAAGGGGGCGCCGCGTCTGCGGAAGGCGAGATCTGGATCGTTGAACCTCGACAACGCGGCTTTGGAGTAATGGAAGCCGTCCTGGGATCGGGCCGCTATGTTAGTGATATATCGAGGGAATACTTTATTGTAGTTTCATTGCATAAGGACAGGCAAGTCGCCGTGATTAAAGGGGGGTTGCATCGACTCACCATGGGGACGACGACGGCATTCTCTATCCCGTGATATAGAAGAGCCCGAAGCAGGGCGGCAGAGACGGTCGACTTGCCGCTACCAGGCACGCCAGCCAGGGCAATGAGGATCCGTTGCCTGGGACGAGACGCCTGCCGGGCCAGGAGATCCTGGACACGCGCGCAAAGGAGCGCCACGGTCTCCTCCAGGCCGGTCACCGCTTCTTGCTTTACGGTTATAGTCATGCTGAAAGGTGCCAAAACACAATGTCTCACTCTCTACTTCGTACATCTCTCGCGCTTAGATAGCTTTTGAGCCGCATCATATTATCCAATGAGAAGGCCGACAACTATTAAACCATCTCCTGAAGGATGCAACACATCGCCCGAGACGCCGCTCGGATTACAGCGCTCCGGCCCCTTTTTTGGTGATCATCCCATCGGACCGGAACCCATCGCCAGACAAACACGGGGGAGGGCATCGGGGATTGTCCCCACGCACCCCGCATTACGGTTGAAAGAATTGGAGTGACGGGGAGGGGGAAGAAAACAACCACGTGGTGTGAACAAAAAACCGAATATTCCTAGAGCTTTTAGGGTGTGAATGAGGCCCGAGTGTTCGGTTTTTCTTGTTACACCACCTGACAACCTTTCGAGCCCTGTGAGAGAAAATTTGGGTCGCGTAAGTTCCCCACTGGATCGCATCATTAAAGGACTCCTAGTGGGCCGGACGACAGTGGTCCGACGAGTCGTTCGAATGGACGCTCCAGGGGTAGATCATCGCGATTCATTACCGAAAGGAGAACTGCGAGCCCCCCCGTGGGGCCATGCGCCGTGGTCTGGGGAAATATAGCCGGGGCATTGCCGAGCGAAATACCAACTCGTCCGTATCGAGGACCAAGACGGCTAGTAGGAAAGGTTGTAGGTTTTCGTCAGTAATATATAAGATCGGCCTTCGTATTCTCCAAGATTTTGCTCTTCTTGTTCCTATTTCCTGTTCACCCCTCCTCTACTCTGATGCAGTTTCATCTGGATCGCCGTTCCTAGAATCGCGTTCAGTTTGGCGGGAAGAGAAATAAAGAGACATTACTGTCTTGGAGGCTCCGGAACTCTTTGTCCACACAATGTCGTCCCCCGGTTTCGACGGCACGGCGCCGAATAAAGGCGTCTGGCGCCAAGTGCGCGAGAACCCCTATATCTTTGGGCTGTCGATGGTAAGTTAAACTCACCCCCAGGGGAGCTCAACTCCCAGTAGGGATACAATCTTCTTCCCTCCCCTCCTCGGAGCACAACCAACGACTGCCCACCCTGTTCGCACCTGAGGCTAAGACCGCCGCGCCTCTACAGTTTGCCTCCCTAGGCGGCTTCCTCTTCGGCTATGACCAGGGCGTCGTGTCCGGCGTGCTGGAGATGCAGTCGTTCGCGGCCCTGTTCCCCCGCATCTACCTGGACAGCGGCTTCAAGGGCTGGTTCGTTTCGACGCTCCTGCTCCTGGCGTGGTTCGGCTCCCTGATCAACGGGCCCATCGCCGACCGCTTCGGCCGCAAGGGTTCCATGATGGGCGCCGTGGTTGTCTTCGTGCTGGGATCTTCGATCCAGGCCGGTGCAGAGTCTATCGGCATGCTGTTCGGCGGTGAGCGAGAACTCTTCTCTTTCTGTGTAATGATCGGGTACACGGCATAGAGGCATGAGGCTGACATGAGGAATCACGCTGTGACGTGAACAGGACGTGCGGTTGCTGGTCTCGCCGTGGGTATGCTTACGATGATCGTTCCCATGTACATGTCGGAGGTCTCTACGGCGGGCATTCGAGGTACCCTGGTTGTGCTACAGCAATGTACGTTGAGTTGAATCCCGTTGCCCATGATGAGGATCCGGCGACGGCTCGTCAACATCCCCCTTGCGAATTCCCTAACTAACCCTCTTCCTACCTAGTGAGCATCACCTTGGGCATCCTCGTCAGCTACTGGCTTGAGTATGGCACCCAGTACATCGGCGGCAGCACCCGGTGCGCCCCGGATATCCCCTACACGGGCGGCACAGCCTCCAACCCGACCTTCGACCCGACCAAGGACGTCGGCCCCCACGGGTGCACGGGGCAGAGCGACGCGGCCTGGCGGGTGCCCTTCGCGCTGCAGATAGCGCCGGCCCTGATCCTGGGCATCGGCATGGCCTTCTTCCCGGAGTCGCCGCGCTTCTTCCTCATGCGGCACAAGGAGGAAAAGGCGCTCTCAGCGCTGGCGCAGCTGCGGCGCGTCCACCCGGACTCGGACTCGCTCCGCGAGGAGTATCTGATGATCAAGGCCGAGGTGCTCTTTGACGAGTCGGTCGCCAAGGATAAGCACCCGGGGAAGACGGGCCTATCGCTGTATATGGCCCAGCACATCTCGCTGGTCTCCACCTGGCCTGCCTTTAAACGCTTGGCTGTCGGCTGCTGCGTTATGTTTTTCCAGGTAAATTGCCATCTCCACCCCCCCCCGCGCCTCCTGATCCCAAGCCTTGGGCATTCTTTTTGCCAGCCTGCTAAACATCATGATGCCTTTTGGGGACAATGTAGCAATTCATGGGCTGCAACGCTATGATCTACTACGCTCCGACCATCTTCGCCCAGCTGGGCCTGTCAGGCAACACGTCCTCGCTCCTCGCGACAGGCGTGTACGGCATCGTGAACACGCTATCCACCCTGCCGGCCGTCTTCCTCATCGACAAGGTTGGCCGGCGCCCTCTGCTGATGTGCGGCGCGCTGGGGACCTTCGTCTCGCTCGTCATCGTGGGCGCCATCATCGGGAGGTACGGCGACGACCTGCCGGCGCACCCGGCGGCGGGCTGGGCGGGCATCGCCTTCATCTACATCTACGACGTCAACTTCTCCTACTCGTTCGCGCCCATCGGCTGGGTGCTGCCCTCGGAGATCTTCACCCTGGGCAGCCGCTCGAAAGCCATGGCCATCACGACCAGCACGACCTGGATGTGCAACTTCGTCATCGGCCTCGTCACGCCGGACATGCTGCAGACCATCGGCTGGGGCACGTACATCTTCTTCGCCGCCTTCTGTCTCCTGGCCCTGGGCTTCACCTACTTCTTCGTGCCCGAGACGCGCGGCAAGAGCCTCGAGGACATGGACGTCGTCTTCGGAGACGCGGCCGCGCACGAGGAGAAGGCGCGGCTGTTCAATATCGCTGCGTCCATCGGTCTGACGGCGCCGCTGCCCAGCGAGAAGATCGACAGCGCGACGGCGGAGGCGGAGGAGGCGGAGGAGGGGAGGTTTTAGGGAAGGGAGCAGGTCAGGTTCAGGTCAGGTGTTCAAAGATACCCGGTAGTGTGAAGGAGAAGGGGCCGGGCCGGGGGGGGGAGGGTATCCTGAAGTTCTGTGTCCTGGTTAGCCGCTGTTTGTCTTTGACCGCGCGTAGAGGACGGTCCGCGGCGCCGCGAGTTGGTGGGGCAAAACGATCCTCTGGCAACTCGAGGTCCATGTTCCAGGGGGCGACCCACTTGCCCTGCCTACCTATCGATATGAGCAGCACGA
This sequence comes from Chaetomidium leptoderma, assembly GCA_033296705.1. Taxonomy (NCBI): domain Eukaryota; kingdom Fungi; phylum Ascomycota; class Sordariomycetes; order Sordariales; family Chaetomiaceae; genus Chaetomidium; species Chaetomidium leptoderma. Next base: position 11,171 of record MU857272.1, read on the forward strand.
GTCAACGAAGATAGCGGCTGATAAGCTGGCACTAGGTAGTTCTATTGTTGTAATATAAGAACCTGGGAGGTACGGTGAGATTTGCCATTGCATGTGCCGTTGTCAAGTCCCACAATCTGTGATGTCTGTGTCAATGGTTACCTGTATTGTAGCAGTAGAATTTTTTTGGACAGCTCTAACAGAATATGATGGTTGATGCATACAGAGGTTCGGAATTACAGACTTGGAACTGTGGGCGGCAGAAGAACTGCAGGCCAGGGCCCCTTTAGCAAAAGTTGGCGCCAGTTGCTTTGCCCCTGAAGCTTAATTGCCTTACCATTGCCCTGGCAACGGGCGCTGGATCTGTGCCCACAGTCATTGTGGCGGTGCGCTCAGATATGACCAAGGTTGCCAAGAACGTGGCGCCCAATTGTCGGTGAAGTTCTTGGCATTCATGCAGGGAGGGTTCAGTCGGCAGCCACGTTGCGCTGTGTGTACCTTACTCTCAGCATCCAGTGCTTCCAGGTTGTCGCATAGTTCAAGTCTATTTTGAGCCGCTGGCGATCGTATTTCACTCGACTCGTAGCCACATGATGCAGCTTCCAACTCTCTCGGTCGGTTATGTCAGCGCATAAGTTTCCCAGCCGAATGGAGCCGTACCGGAACGTGTTGGAAAACCAATAGCCACGGTACGAAAGTAGGGTCTAGGAAACGAGCTGAGAAATAGGCGTTTAGCGCTCTAGAGTAGCGATCTAGTCAAATAAAGCTCAATAATAGAAGCAATAATAGTAATCGTATTATCTAGTTAATCTATATATTGCAATAGTCTAGTACAACTAAGAGCTATTTAACCTTAGTGAAAACTCTATATATGCCCCTAAATTAGTATCTAGTATATACCCTACCTAAGTAGGCTATATAGAAATACTCTCCTAAATACCCCCTTATTTCCAATATACCCCCTTAGTTGAGTCTACTAGGGCGAAGCTAGCTAGTTAAGCTCCTAGATACTATTACGATACACTTCTACGCTTCCTATATATCTATCCTTTCTAGCGCCTTTAGCGCTTCCTAAACCTCCTGCTCTTCCTATATATCCTTCTAAACTTTTTCCTTCCTCTACTTATTAATAAGATCCTTTATATATATTAAGCCTATTTACTCTTTAAAGCTTAGGAATACCTCCTAGCTTAATACTTTCGTTAAACTATCTACTATTATCTTAGTACTCTTAGTATATAACGTTATATTAAGAAAGTTACTTTCTTCGTTGTTATAATCCTTTAGGTCTAGGAAGACTATTAGTTAGCCTATAAGTAACTTTGTATATCGCTCTATTTTATCTTCGACTTATATCGTTAAATATATTACTATTCTTATCTTATCGAAGTTCGTTAGTAGTAGGTAAAGGATATTTTCCTTATCTTCATACTCGATAATAATTACCGATTTGTATAACCTTAAGATAATCGGCTATACTATAATAAAGTCGCTTTTAATACTATAACTATAGTTAACATCGATATTCCATTTACCTAGGCTAATAAAGTTAACTTTAGTATTATTATCCTATTTCTTTAAGTTCTTATTACCCTTTTCGAGACTTCTTCTAGACTTAGCTATATTATAGTAGCTCCTTAGTAGTTAGGTTACTAGTTCCTTAGTACCTAATTGGGATTTTACTTAATAATCGTAATTGTAAGATTAATAGTCTTAACAATCTTCTAAGTTCGGTAGTGATACCGGGGCGAGGCCCCAGGGTTAGGGTTGTGCACCCCCCCGCCTGTGGT
>MU857273.1:0-12858 GCA_033296705.1 Chaetomidium leptoderma
GGGAAAAAGTGTCCGGGTCGATGGTGTGTCCGAGTCAATGGTGGATCACGTTATGCGTTTGTTTTAGAGTGTGTTGAGGCGAGTGGGTGAAGAATGTGTTTGGCAGTGTTCTTGGTGCAGTGACCACTCGGAACAGGTTCGCTTGGTTTTAACATACCTGAAGGATAGATACCCTTGCTGTGTCACGTCAATGCCTGGATATATTTCCTCTAAGTGGCATGTAGCTCCTGAAAACTCTCTATCCCAGTGACATTGCAGACGTATTCAAATGCCCAAAGTCATCTGCCCCCCAGTCCCATCGATGGCCGTTCCAATAAAATCCCAACCCCCCCAAAAACGCCGTCCCAATGCAAAACGCAATGCACCCAAAATCAGATAACCCCCTCTCAAGACACCAAACCAAATCAGACCAGATCAGACCAGATCAGACCAGATCAGACCAGATCAGACCAGATCAGACCAGACCAGACCAGATCAGACCAGATCAGACCAGACCAGACCAGATCAGACCTACAACCCAACCACGGCCGCAACGACAACCGCCATCCCTACAGCAAACCCCACCCCCCAAACCCCAACAGCCTCAACCCTCCCCGCGGCCGAGGCATTGGGCCCCCTCATGCCCTCGGTAGCCTTGACCGGATTCAGCACCTTGGTGGCCCCGGGTACGGCCCCTTCCCCTTTCCCAATCTCCATCACCCGGCTAGCACTAGCATTAAAGCGCGTGGGGGCCAGGGCAATGTGGTGATTCTCGAGATCATACACCACGTAGGCCGAGCGCATAAACGTATCCCCCAGGACGTTGGTCCCGGCGCCGGCGGGGCCGATGCCAAACAGGCAGGCGGTGACGCCGTTGGAAAAGGTCGGGCGGCTGCCCGAGGACGTGACGAGGTCGAGCACCAGCTCGTTCATCTCGACGGAAATCGTGGGCGACGTGAAGGTGAAGTCGAGGCGGGTGGTGTTTTTGGAGAGGGCGCAGGGCACGTAGGCGGCGTTGGCGTCGCTATCGAACACGGCGCCGACGGCCGAGTAGATTTCCTGCACGAGGCTGTCGGGCAGGTAGGTGAGGGAGGAACCCGTGTCGAGGAGGACGGCGATCGCGAGATCGCCGCCGATGGGCTGGGCGCCGAGCTGGAGTTTGGTGAGGGTGATGAGGAACTCGGCGTACACGCCCGAGGTGGACTCGATGGGGAGGGACTGGAGCGGGGGCGTGTATTTCTCGGTGTCGACGCCGCCGAAGAGTATGTTGCCCGTGTTGGCGTCGAGGTCGTTCAGCCAGAGGCTGTAGGCGTTGGACTGGATCACGCCGTCGGCGACTAGCTGGGCGGGGAGGTTGTTGTAGGGACGCAGTCTGGCGCGGCCGACCTGGACTTCGTTGAGGGGATAGCCGATGCCGAGGATGCCTTGTGCGTTGGTGCTCGAATAGCCGACGCCAAACTGTAGCCGGTCAATTTTCTGCGAACCGATGCTCACTGTGTCGGAGACGTAGTCGCCGCTTGCGCCTGAGCCGTCGACATATGATATGTTGAAATTGCTGGCGATATACTCGTACGTCGACGACGAGTTGGCCGCGTATGCGCCGGCATATTTGCACGGGTCGCTAGTTGATCCACAGAACTTGGAGACGGGCGTGTTGACCCATAGGTCGCTGCTGCCTGTGTCGAGGTGCAACCTCACGGGCCTCGAAGGCGTGCCGACCGTGGCGTTGATGAAATACAGTGTTTCCTGAACATGGTTAGTTAGAGAAATAGGACGTGCAGGGTTGTGAGCCAGCCTACCTCATTGTCCAAGCCGACCTCGAAAGTGTCTCGTTTTCGCAGCTTGTCTCTGTGTACTGGGTTCCTGGGCAGCCGCCTCTCGGTCTCCAAACCCACCACCTTCACCCCGTCACTTCTTTTCTGTATTGATAGACTTGTCGCTGTCTGAGCGAGCGTGGCCGCCACGGCCAGCAGCGAGGTCGTCTTCATTCTCCCAAGCGGGAGTCTGAGAGGATTTCAAAATCTCACAAAACGAGCGTAAGTTGTGGTGCTACGGCATGAAAAAGATAAAAGGATGATAAAAGGATAGAACGGCGCGTAGTTATGGGTTATGGGTTCTCGGACTGGTGGCGGACCCCGTGAGGCTATGTGTTGTTGACGTGCAGGATGCGTAAGTAGGTGCTTGTCTAACCAAGGCCGACAGGGCCGCCCTCCGAGGCCGAGGTGGCGGAAACGGTTGAGTCAAGACAAGGACAATGGAAAGAAAGGAAGGTCGAAAACAGGTCTCGAGAGTCAGAAAGAAAGGCATTGAGGCGACGAAGGGGAAAACACTGGAGATAAGCGATCTTGGCTGCGGCTCGCTCGACATGCATGCGGCATGTGCGCCGGGTCCACGGACAGGGGAGCACGAGTCTCAGGGAGAGCCGCTCTGTCGAAACCCCGGCTCGCCCGGGCACTGCCCAGGCACTAGCCGAGACGTTTCTTGGGGCTTCCCAGACAATAGAAAGACTGAATGGGAGATTTGACGTCGTTTCGGCTTGGCAGCTCCGGATTCATCCCGGGGCAACCCCTGAGCCGAGAAGAGACCGGATCGGGGCCCGAAGATGACGGACGACTTTCCCGAGTTCCTCAGGTGTCAAAGGGCTCATCACGATTGGGGGTTTTCCTGGCCCAAGATAGTTAATCTGTAGGAAGGGGCTGGTCATGGCGCTGCCCAGGGAATTGTTGGTGAAGTCAGTCCCCGGTCCGCGGGTCGAAGGAGATGACGCGCGGCCTGCTGCGACGTTGGCGATTGCATTGGCAACCGCATTGAGCGGATGTCTGGGCTCGCCACTCCACAAGTACACCACCCGTGGAGCCCTGACTCTCGAATATGCCGGCATGCTCGGATGGCCGACCTAAATAGAGGTCTTCCGTAATATGCTGGCAATGGACCCTGATGACGATTGCGAGAATCGCAGAATCGCAGCTGTAGGCGAGAGCAAAAATAGATGAACAGGATGTTCGTGATTCAGATGGCGACGGTGAAACCTGCCGGAACGCTCACCTGAGACCACCTGCAGCTGTGCGGGGCGGATCCAGGCAGTCTTGGCACAGGGTCTCCAGGTCTGTGATTGGCTGCGCTTTTTGGTGCTTGCGTGTCTGCTCCCAGCGAGCCAGAGCCAGCGACAAATCCCCACAAACACGGGCTCTCTGGATTGCAGATCCGCATTTCTCTCGGAGTTCCATGCACCTCGCCCGGAGCCAGGAGCCGGCATTTCGGGACCAGTGCAACGGGAACTCCACTCGCTCCCCGGCCCGGTCCCGGTTGCTGCTCCACCACTTCAGAGACCGAATCCCGTCGGCTGATGGGATATTATCGTGTTTCTGTATCTCGTCAAGTCTTCCACTGCCACCAGGCGCAATCATCGCTGATGGGCTCATATATATCTCTCCCTCAGCCAGCTCCCTCGAGTTTCGCACCATGAGGATAAGCCATTGTGCATTCATTATTCTGTACATACAGGCCAAGTTTATGCCTGTGCCTTGCCGGTAACTATAGTTGTGTCAAAGTCGAACAGACCACCATAACAACAGCACTCTCGGTGACGTTACTGGGAGCTGCCAGCAAACCTGTAATTACAATACGTGTGGCTGAACTCGGTTAGTCGCTGTACTGAATACGAAGCGCGGCTCTTTGGTCATTGGTGAAGCATTCTAGTGTCGTTTGTGCCGCGTCAGCTTCGCTTGGGTTATTACCCCGATTTGACTGAACCCCTCTCCAGGCCACCTTGCATGGCGGCTCAACCTCCTTCGCAGTTCGTACGAGTGTTTAACTGCTGTGTGACGACTGTTCTCTGTCTTTTCCATCCCCCCGGGCCCTTCGAACACGGCTTTGTTGAATCTACCGCTCCGTTTACGTCCCAGAGTACATACCTAGGTGTGCATACATACTCCGGCAGAGTACATCCAAGACAGGCAGTACATCCAAGACAGGCAGCACATCCAGTAGCAACCCCTTCCAACAACAGACTCGCCCGCAGCAATGGACGTTATCAACTTAGACCGGTGGTATGTCCACTATAGTGTAGTCCTCCTCCCTCTAACTGGCACACAGCGCACTAACACCCCAAACCAAACCAGCCCAGTCTATGCCGTCCGTTTCTGTTTCTCTCTTCAACCCGCCCCTTGATCTCTCTACTAACCAATCCCCGTCCCTATCCAGTCCTTCTTCGGAGCCCTGGGCTGCGCCTGCGCCATCATCTTCACCGTCTTCGGCGCGAGCTATGGCACCGCCAAATCCGCCGGCGCCATCTTTTCGTCGGGCGTCATCCGGCCAGACAGGTTGATGCAAAATACGTAGGTTTTCCTTCCACCATGTACATGTTTGTTACTTGGTTGGGTACATACTCTCTTGAGAGTGTTCGTTGCCATGTAAAACAAGAAACCAACCTTGACTCCACAACAGCCTCTGCGCCATCATGGCCCAAATCATCTCCATCTACGGCCTCGTCGCCTCCGTCATCATCTCCAACAACCTGGTCGAGAAGATGGCCCTGCACACGGCCTTTCTCCAGCTCGGCGCCGGCTTGGCTGTCGGCTTGTGCGGCCTGGCCGCGGGGTTTGCCATTGGTATCATTGGCGATGCTGGCGGTCAGTACACATTTTACTTCCATACTTCCATACTCTCTCTCTCTCTTATCCCCACTCTCCACTTTTTCTTAGTTTTGTTGTTGTTGTTGTTTTGCCATCTCGTAAGCTAGCTACGTGGTGTGTAATAATGGCTGACATGGTTTTTGCAGTCCGCGCCAGCACCCAACAGCCCCGTCTGTACGTCGGCATGGTGCTCATCCTCATCTTTGCCGAGGTGCTGGGTTTGTACGGCGTGATTGTGTCGATTCTGATGCTGACCAAGTCGACCGTGGGGGTTACCGCGTGCCCTTACTAGGTAGGTCAGGGAGGTAGGCAGAGACGGAGGCAGAGAGGAGGGGGTTAGGAAGCGTTAGGTTGTCGGGATAGCCAGTCACACAGTCTGTATGCACAGCTTTGCATCGCGCCGTGTAGTTTAGCATTATTTGCATATTTGGATTTGGGTATGGGTATCAGCTCTTTCTCAGTCAGTCAAGTCAACAACCCCTTACCATGCATCATGTACGTGTATGAACATTATATCATGTCTCCTCCCCCTTAGAGAGCCCACTCCTCGGTATCATCGCCCTCCTTGACAAACGGCTCATTGATCCTCCGAATCGCATAATCGCTGCACAGAATACTACACCACCCCCCCCCAAAACGTTAGCAATGCATCACATCACACCCACACACACCAAGACAGCCACCCCCCAAATAAACTTACCACGCCGACGCCACCAACGCATCCAACTCGGCAATCATAGCCTCCCGCTTCTCCCCACCCACCAAGCCCTTACTAATCTGCACCTGACACTCCCTGATCCGCTTCGCCTTGGCCTTGGCACTCTGCTCCAGCACCCTCCGGCCCAGGCAGTCCGAGTGGAAGGCGTGCTGGCACGGAAACACAAAGAACTGCCTGCTGAGCAGCGGCAGGCCACAGGCATAGCACTTCTCGCCGGGCTCGACAATCGCGTAGCGCCGGTCGAGCGCGGCAATGTCGACCTTGATGTTGGCCGCCGTCTGGCTCGACTCGTCCATCTCGCGCCGCAGCCCGTCAATGTTGCGGCTGTAGTCCTCGAGCGCGGCGCAAATCTCCTCCTTGAAGTCGTCAATGACCACAAAGTCCGGGAAGAAGGGGATGAGGTCCTCGATCTTGAGCAGGTCGCAGCGCTTGAGGAATTCGATGGCGGTTTTGATGCCGCCCGACTGTTGGGAGATGACCTTTTTGGCCACGGCTAGCCACAGCTTCTTGCGGAGCGGGGGGTTGGACATGGGCCGGTCGGCGATGACGGCCGCCAGCTCGACTTGGTCGTGTGAGAGCGCCAGGTCCACGGCCTGCACGTACTGGCCCATGCTGGTGTAGATGCGCGCGCAGGACAGCACGCGGCGGTGCTGGATGCAGAGGCGGAGGGCAAAGTCTGGGTCGAATTTCGGCTCGTCACCTTGGGATTCCAGGTAGGAGAGGAGCGCGGACTCGTCCTTGGACGGGTGGGAGGCGTAGACGGAGACGAGCGTGTTGTGGACGGCCGAATCGATCGAGCCCAGCTGGTTCACCACATGCTGAAGGTAGCGGATAGCCTGGTTTTGGGTTAGCCCGCCCTTGTAGTTGCGGTCGTATTCGAGCATGGCCGGGATGAGGTTCCGCGCGTTGAGGTTGCTCTGGCGCATCAAGATCTCGACCAGCTCCGTCGCTACGTGCGTCATAAGCACGCTGCTATACCGGTAGAACACCTCGGCGTCCGTCTGCCTCTTGAGCACCTTGAGCGCGTCCGACCACCGCTCTCGCTGGACCCAATACGAGAGGACATAGTTGTAGTCGTTCACCGCGTTGGCGTAGTACAGAAGCTCCTCCTCGCGACCGTGGCTGCTGATGACGTCGTAAACAGTCTTTTGGTCGAGGTCGGACTTGTGCTTGTTCACAAAGTCCTGGAACTCGGTTCGGACCGCGTCGAGCTGTTCTCTCGTTTGCCTCGGATTCAGCGTGTCGGACAGCTCCGCCCCCGTGACGATGGTATCGTCGAGCGAGTTAAGCTTGGCCATGAACACCTCTACCAGCCACGCGGCAATCATAGCCCGCTGCATGATGGACGACTTCTTGAATGAACTCAACTTAGTCAGGAGATACCTGCGAAGGGCGTCTGGTTGTTCGTTGTCGATAAAGGTGAGTGCCACCTCTTCAAACGGCTTGCTGCTCCTGCCATAGACAGCGGCGGCCTCGCCGTGCTGCCCCTTGCTGACGAGATAGTCTCCCGAGGCAATGGAAACGGCGTCTCTCTGCGCCGGCGTGTGTGCGTACTGCAGGGCAGCATCGAATTGCTGCATCTGCAGCATGATCTTCCAGATATCCCTGTCCTCGTCCCGCGGGACAATCTCGAATATCTCCTTGGACGAGAACAGCCAAAACGTGTTCTTCTGGAGGTCCACACACAGCCCGACCGCCTTTTGCTCTGGCTCTAAGATGGTCTGGTCGTAGACGACCGACCCCGTCAGCCGGTTTGCCACCACAACCCGGGTCCCAACCAGGCTGATGACATGCCATTGCGTGAGCGCAATCGCATCGATATATTCGGCCGACACCTGCCTCCTCCCAGGCCCCTCGGGACTGGCCAACTGAGCCCTCGGAAGCAACCTTGCCTCCGCAAACACCTTATTCCCCAACTCCTCACCTGCCCCATCAACAAGCAACCTCCCATGGTAAACACCATGCGACGACAACCACGCAAACGCCCTCTCCGCCGCGGCATCTTCGAGATGAAACCGCGGCATCTCCTCGGCATCCGGCGAGACCACCAACATGGACGCGGCGGCCGCCGACGCCCTGCTCAGCTCATGCACAACCGGTGTCTCGCCCTCAAACAGCTTCGAATAGATGGATGCACTCCCGTCATGGCCCCTCCCGACCTTGCCCACCAGGTGAAAAAGCCGACTCTGGGTAGCAATCACCACCCTCCTCGTATCTTGTTCTTGTTGCTGCTTCTGCTGCTTCCCAGCCCCAGCCCCAGAAGAAGGAGGCAAACAATCCACCCACAACCCCGTCACCGGCCCATCGGGCAACTTGTGCAGCAGCTTCACATATCTATCCTCCTTGCGATAGAATTCCGTCGACGTCTCGACAAACGCCTCGTAGACGTGGCCGTCGGCGGCGCCGATCAGGATCTCGCGCGTCGACGACGTCGGCAGCAGCGGGCTCCACGCGACCGACTCGATGGCCACGCCGCGCAGGCGCGCCAGCGGCCGCGGCTGCCGCGACTGCGAGTGCAGGTAGTAGTTCTCGCCCAGCGCCGTGCCGATGAGCAGGTGCGACGCCGTCGGGTCTAGGAACATGCGCCGGATCACGCCCGTTTCGGCGGGCTTCTTGGGGAGGTCGATGTCTGCGCGTTTTTGAAAGTTGGGGCGGGGGTTAGTACCTGGGTATGACTGAGGGGGGGCTGCGGCGCGTGTTTACCGTCAATGTCCTCGGGTTTGTTGAGGTCGATGCGGAGGATGCGGCCGTTGGAGAGGGCGATGACTAGCACATTGTTGGCTGCCTGGCCGGCGACGAAATCGGTGGCGATGTCGAACCGCAGCTGCACGGGCAGGACGTCGAAGATGGGCAGCGCTGCATCGGCGAGGTCGGTTACGGCGTTGGCTGCCGCGAAGCCGATGGACGGATCGAGCGCCATCGTGGAGGTTTTGCTTTCAGGCGCTGTGCATGGTGAGAGGTGGGACTGCCGGGGAATGCGTCTGGAGTCGGGAGCTGCCTGGTCCGATCTACGGTACTGTTACGGTGTAGGTGAGGCGGTAAAAGCTCAAAGCTCGGTTGATGTTGTGCAACTTGGAGACTTGGAGTCGCCGGCTCGGACAGTGGATGCAGGGAGCTCTGGGATGGCACCTCAGCCCATCGGGTGCTGGTGCGTCATTCCTGGAAGCTCCCCACACTGGCTGGTGCACCCCTGAAGGCAGCCCCTGATTGGACCGCTTCTCAACCACCACACGCCCTCACATGCTCTCACCCTCACGAGTCACTGGGCACCGCCCGGCATTTATGACCAAAATCGAGAATTTATAGTAATTGCTTCCTATCATTAACCTGGCCCAAAGCTAGGTGTTCAGTCATGCAACCATAAAGGTAAGCTATATACACAGAAGAGCGAATAGGGTATCTACAGCGTACAACAAAAAAGGAGAAACAACCCAAAAGGGGCTGTGGTGGGATGGGGAATAGGGAGTGGGTGTCGTGTCTCCTTCATCCTGCTTCAGATGAATGCCTTCACCTCCGTGGCTGGTGACCGCCTCATGCCGTCTCCTCCGAGTGTATCGTCCTCCGCCCAAGTGTGCTCTCATCCCCACTATGGTCCTTGCCATCGCCATTCTCATTTATAGCCCGGGCCGTCCACTGGCGAGGAACCGTGGGCTTCCTACCGACGATAACACGCAGCTTGACGACAAAGGCGTCGACTCTCGCCGGGTCGTCGGCCACTAGCCGCGTCTCGCGCGCCACCTCCTCGCACATCTCGCGCACCTCGTCGGCGTCCCAGCCGAGGTACTTTGTCAGGAGGCGCAGGCAGGTGGCCTCGATGCCCGTGACGATGGAGAAGAGCCAGAACTTGCCGTAGCTGCTGTTCTCGCGCGAACCGATGCCCAGGTCGTACACCGTCTCCTGGATGTCGACGAAGCCCGCATCGACCAGCAGGTCCTTGTTAAGGTGCCGCGAGTCCCTCGGCTTGCCGGCCAGCTCGGCGGCTTCGATGACCGCCTTGAGGACTACGCGTGGTGCTGACCCTTCGGGGAAGAAGGAAAGGTAGTTTTCATCGGCGAAGAAGTCTTCCCAGTCGATCACCTCGATCCAGCCGCCCGGCTTTATGCATGCGAATGCCTGGTTGTAGACGAACGGCCAGTCGGAGAAGGCGCCCTCCATGTTCCGTATGTGCACCAGGTCGACTGTGTCGGCTGGCCGGATCCATTCGTCTTCGGCATTCTCAATGTGGAACTCGATGTTGAAGGGAACCTGGTGTGTCGGTTGGATGGGCGCAATGTCGGTGCCAAAGACCTCGCATCTCGGGTACTTCTCGGCCATGCCAATGGCCCATTCGCCTATCCCGGTGCCGATGTCGAGGATGTAGCGTGGGTTTTCCAACGGCACCGTCGTCAGCTCAAGGTTGAAGAGCTTGAGGTAGACCTGGTGGATGACATATTGGCGTGTCTGCTCCGTCTGGTCGATAGGTAGGAAGTATTCGCCACAGTACTGCCGTCCATGTTCCACGACAAAGTCAAAATCCTCAGAATACAGTGTTCGCGCCGAGTCACTGGACAACGGTTAGTGATTCGTACCTCAACATGTACATGTACAACCACACGGGGAAAGAGGGCGACGTACATTGTAGCCGAGTCCTGCCCGTTATCGTACGGATGCTCAACCTGGTAGGCAGCCTGGGCACCGGGATACATGCTCATTGCGTCGACCGACCGGGCGTTGTCGTCCTCGTCGTCCCCGTCTTCGTCCACCTCTAACCCTGTTGCTTCAGCTCCCTGTGCCAGTAACTCGCGAATTTCAGGAGATATGATGCTGTCATCGGCCTCGAGGGGGCTGTCTTCGAGTATTCGGGAACTGCGAGATGCTATGTCTGTCTGTTGTTGCTGTTGTTGGTGTTGCCGGGTGGATGGATGTTCCCTCGACTGCGTGCCCTGTGTTTCGTTGTAGCTCCCTGCTTGGCCCGAGTTCATTGCTTCCTCCTATTCTGATGAACGCCCTGTGATTCTGAAATTGACCGGCGGACGCCGTCGCTTCCCCATCAGACTGCCTGTATCGGAAATCTCCCCCGCTCGTAGTATGTGCGAGCCGCACGTGATGGTTTCGATGGTGGGGTGCCGACGAGAGGATGTCTGGCCGCGGACCAGAGCGCGCGCTGTGGTGGGATCAGGGGGGCGATGCCCCTGCTCGCGGAATCCGAATTGAAGGATCGCACAGCGGACCTGGTCGGGGAGATGGGCACGAGGGGCCGTGTCGTGAATCCGTCTGGAACTCGATGGTGAGCTCCGTCAGTCCCCCATGGTCTGTCGAGGGGCGAAGGAGAGGAGACGGAGGAGTCGAAATAAAGGGCATGGGCGGGCGGAGACAGGGCGGGCAAGACGGGGCGGGCAAGACGGGGCGGGCAAGACGGGGCGACGGCAAGATCTGGCTCGGCGCGCAAATTATAGGCCTACTTGTGGTGTAGTGCGGACGGCCCTCTCCTGTGTCCCTGGGTCGGGAGACTAACGACCATCGGCGACGACGCCAGACCAGTAAGGTCGCTGCTCTGGCCGCCAATGAGCCCCACGCGCCAGGTACCAGACAGCCGGCGGAGACGCTAGCTGGGCTATCCCTGCCCCAGTACCCTCGCAGCGGCTGCCCTAAACAAGCAAGGGCAACTCTCCAAAAAATCACGTTTGAATGTCTCTTACCGTTCTCGCCTCACCGAATATCTGCCAGCGCATTATGCCATCTGTCACTGCCGCTGAGGCATTAGATCGACGCGCTGCGCATCTCGGCTGTTGTACAGATTACCAGAGCTTCGACCACTGCCAGTGACGCCGAGAGATTTCGTCGAGACGCACGGGGTAGTTTCGTTTGGTTCCGCGGGCCCATGTCGGCGGGGACGGGATGCAGGGATGTGCAGAGCCGAACTCCTTCAAGTGGCACAGACCAGATGCCAGATGGACACCGCTGCAAGGCAGCGCAAGAAAAGAAAAGAGCCGAGAGATGCTGTTCGACTCTTTTCGTTTGCTCTTTTTTCGAGGCGGCTTGGCTTGTTGACTCGACCAAGCACGAGCCCATCCATCGTACCTATGAGAATATACAAGCAATCCACAACATATGGCACCTCATGGCAAGAAAGCCATCGGCGGTCTTGTGTGTTATCAGAAAAGGCGGTAACTAGTGGGGAACATGCGCTGCAATGGCTACCTAGGGCCTCATCCCCTCTTCCATCCGAGAGTGGGTGCCCGTTGTTCCATGTCACTGAGGACGCTTCATCTGGGACCAGAGCGAGCATCGTAACCCCGCCCCAAAAAGAGCACATAACCCGAAAAGACCCAATTTGTTGCCCTGCCTGGTTCCGACCCAGCGGATCCGACCCGACAGCCTGGACACGCATGTCGTGCAATTACACCATCCGAACCGGTCGATGATCAGCGGGCAGACCGAAATAGGTGGCGGTTTTGCATTTGCGGAGCTTGCGTCCCTCGCACCTTGCCCCGATCCATTTCGCTGGACTTATACGGCTCGATGCGGTGTGGTGCAGATGCATTGTGGGCGATGGAAGCCCCAAGGACCGGGAACGGGAAGTCGGCACTGCATGGGCTTACGGAGTGCATACCTTCAGTGTCCAACTAGAGGCTGCCACGACAAACGCCGCCATGCGCAAGTTTTACCCTGCCCAAGGCACTGGGACTTGGGGCCCAGAGCAAAGACCGGTTCCCCCAATCGCTGGTTTTCCTGTCCCCTGCGGACATGTGGAGCTATTGGAGGGCGGTATCCAAGCGGAGGACAGCCCTGTTTGTTCCGGCCCGGTCTCGACCTCCGCCAACCGCGCCGCACCGATCGATCTCGGGAGAAGAGGCCGCTTCGAAGACGGATAAAAATGTGCACAGAATACAGAACACACAGTGGTTAAACGGTATTCTAGCAGCACCTAGTGTAGCCGTTCGTTCGCCTCGGTTCGCTTGACGAACTGGGCCCACTAACAGCCCTGCCCGCCAAAGGAACCCCCGGGCCCCTTTACCGAGCATCCAGGTCCGGCAGGGCGGTCCCTCTTCCCCCTAGACGGCATTCCCGAACCGACGCACCACATCGAGGCCCAGCGATATCACCGGCGCCCATGCACCTTCTCGGGGAAACACTAGAAAACGCAGGTCTCGGGCCATCGCATGTAGCGCCCGACTAGCTGATAAGGGCCGTCTCCATGAAGCCACAAGGCCAATAATGTCCTCGGAAACGGGTGCGCACAGTGGGAGAGTCCTGCGTGGGCCGACCCGGCGCAGGAGCCGAGCCACGTTGCGCATGCCAGTTTGTCTCACTCCATCCAGGCCCACGGCCCGGTGCCTCGGGACGCCGCAAATGAGCTTTTTGTAATGACGAATCCACTCACTGACCACATGAAAAACAAACACTCCAATCTAACAACAAGATTCAACGTCTTCCGAACTCATACCAGGCAGCGCCCCCCATCAGCACTAGACATTCCGAGCCCCTAATACCCATCCCCTAGCAAGGTAGCAGCACCGCTTGTTGCCTGTCCGTTTGCCTGTCCAT
>MU857274.1:0-12840 GCA_033296705.1 Chaetomidium leptoderma
TTCCTGTCAGTAAAATTACCGTCACTGACGGTAAAATGACCGACGTCAGACAAAAAAACCCATCCCTACTGCCTCTGCGGAGTCCGGACCCGCCTCCATTGCCAAGCTTCACAAGCAATCGTGCGTGCCGCTCCGAGCTGCCTTAGTTATCCCTAACCCCCGTTTCAGGGGCGGGGAGCACACGAGCGCCAAGGCGCCAGGCCCAAACCAGACAAGCGCCCTCCCCCATTACGCAAGCCCCTGGCACCGCCACCCAATCTGATGACCACCAGCATGACTCGGCGGGCCCATTCTTGCATCATCGTCCTGCTGCCCTCTTGAAGGCTCCATCACCTCTCCAAACGACACTATTCACATCACGAACCATCTTCGCCATCTTCGCTCGCTCGCTCGCTCGCTTGGTAATCCAAGTGATCCTATCGCAATGTGCTCGACCGATATTTTCCTCGGTCTTTTGGCCGTTCTCTTCCCGCCGCTACCAGGTTCGTCACCCCGCACCCCGCAGTCAGCGGCTGCCTTTTGTGGTTCCGTCAACATCGCGAACCCCTTCACAATTGAATGTTCAAGCTAACAGCCGCAGTCTGGGTCAAGCGCGGCATCTGCTCCGCCGACGGCATCATCAACCTCCTCCTCTGCCTCCTCGGCTTCGTACGCCCCCCCAAATCCCCTCTTCCCCCCCGCCGCGCACCAAACCACCACCACTCCCCAACTAACACCCCATCCCCCACCGCAGATCCCCGGCCTCCTCCACGCCTGGTACATCATCGCCAAATACCCCGAGCCGCCCTACGACTATGACTACGAGAACCTGCCACAAGACCCCGAGAACGGGCGCATCTACGTCTTTGTCCACAACGGCCAACAACAACACCACCAGCAGCCCCAGGGCGGCTACCAGTCCCAACAGCGCGCCCACGCCCAGCCGCCCAAGCCGCAGGGCAACATGAACTATGGCACTGCTGCTGCCGGTGGTGTGGCCAACGCTGCTGCTGCCCACCAGCCGCAAGAGCAGGGCACCACGGCCGACGGCGGCGAGGCCGGACCCAGCGACGGCGGCGCGCCCCCGCCGAGCTACGCGCAGGTTGTTGCTGGGGATCACAAGGTTCAGACGCATGACTGAGTGGGAGACTGGGGTTGTTACTTTGGGCGGAGTTGGTGGCGGGACGGCGGTGGTGTCTTTGCCTGCTAACAAACATCCCGAAGGGTGGTATGTTCGTAGGGATGTAAACGCGAGAGATCTTCAGCTTGTGCTTTTATCGCCGCGGTCATGGTTTTGCGTTGTGAGGTGGTGAATTTGGGTTGGTTTGGGGTCAGGAAGGGATGTTTCTTGGTCACAATTGTATTGCGCGTGGGAATTAATGAGGCGTTAGGGAACCGTGTCGTCGTGGGGTTGTCTGGATGTTAGGTGGCTGGAACCGATACTCTTGCTGTATGTTGATTACCTCCTGATTCGATTAGCCCTCGTGTGAGAATATGAATTATTTCTATGCCAGCTCTGGGCCGAAGCTTCGCTCTCTTTGCTACGTGTTGGTCGCAAACTCAGCGCGAGAGATGCGGTACGAAATTCGTAGCGCGTGGAGACTAAGTGGTATATCGCGGTTCGCGTACTACGTAGCGAGCTGATTTATCTCGTCCCAGCCAGCTTCGCAGGCCCCGAAAAGGCATATGGTGAGCTACGAGATTGAGGTATGTAGGAGAGCAAGGGGGTCGTGTTCGTCTTTAAACCCTCGAACATTGGTTTTTAAAAGCAGTCATTTTCTAGCTCCCTAACCTCGAGGCCATTCCCTAACTGTGCGGGCAAAACCGAGGGCGCCCCAACCGGGTATCTCATGTCATCCCCCGAATCCCAAAACGTCGGCAATTTCTCTCTATTCTTACCTACTCATCCCGAGCACCAATGGGAACCCCAGCCAAAACGTCCTCCTCCTCGTCGCAATCGTGAATGCTGGGCGCCGGGCGGTCGTTCATGACCGGCTCCTTGTACTGGAACATCAATTCCTGTGGCAAGTAGGCGTAGAAGCTCGGCCGGATCTCCTTGAAGTATTTGATGAACTTGAGGCCGACGTTCAGTGTGCAGACGCCCATGGTCAGCTTCATGCCAACTCTCAGCAGCTGCAGGATATCCTCCTCCAGGATGAACTGGCTCTCCACATCGGCTTCGGGCAGGATGGTGGCGGCCATGGTGTTATCCCAGCCGTCGCGGATGACGACAGGGCGTGCGGTAATGGTGCCGCAGGGTTGGATGTCAGCTTGGGCGGTGAGATGCTGGTTGATGGCCTTGTACTTTGCTCGAGTGGCTTCGACGGGGAGTTCAATGGTGAGGATTTCGAAGGTCGACTCCGCTGTGTCGGTGACAGACCACTCCATGCCAACGGGGAAACTCTTGGGTTCTAGGAGAATCGAGATAGTGGCTGCATGGCTAATCTTGGCCTGCTTGGTGTCAAGAAGCGTCTCCGCGGAGTAGCTGTCGCAGTGGTCATCCTTCTTGACATGCAGCACCCCGAGTGCAGTGTTGAATTGGCCCGGAACTAGCTCCAGCAGCTGTGTGATGGCCGGGATCTCTTCCAGGGCCCGCAGACAGACTCTCTGAGCATTCTTGACGTCATCCGCGTACTCTGGGCACACGTCGTGGCGGTCGACGTACTTGAGGAAGTTGAGAACCACATCAACACCGATGCGGAAGCTGGCCACGTCGGAGCCAACCATTCTGGGGAGGTTCTCGGATCTGGTCCTATCAGCGGTTGGATTTACCAGCAGGTAGCAGGGTAGGGGACGTACACAAACCCCGCCGCGACGCCAGTAAAGTCGACGTCCCAGTGCTCAGGATAATTCGGGTTGTAGAACCGGGGGTTACGGTTCCCATCTCCGCCGCGCTGAATCACATCGTCGGCCGTCATCTCCCGGACCGCGCTTTTGGTCGCGTCCTCCAAAATATCATCTCCAATGTTTCGGGTGCCTTGGAACTGCCTCACGGTGGCATCGATTCCGCCCAAAAGAAGGTAGCGGGAGAACAGGGCGTCACGCTCTGGGCCCATGTTGCGGCGGGCACGGAACCGCTGGATGCATTCCTCGATGCGGTCAGCGAAGGGGCGGTGCGGCGGGTAGATGACATCCTTCTCCTCGTTGTACTCTGCCGGCGTCATGGGCGGATCGCAGAAGAATTCTAGCACACGTAAGCGACCGCAAAACGGCTGACAGATGTCCGAGGTCACAGCCTCAATGTTAGCATCAAGACTCACCCTCGAATCCGGTTCCTCGCTTCTTTGCTCCAGCGCCGCGCTTGTTTCCGCGCTTTTTCTTCTTGCCATCTTGCGGTTTGTCGTCTTCCACGCGGACTTTCCCGATGTCAACCTGTTGGGATTTGCCGTCAACTGGCGCGTCCTTCTGCGTACCCTCCAACGGGGCGGAGCTGGACTCTTGGGGCGAAGTCATTGTGACAACGGTTGGATGGCGGTGTGAGGACGGCGAGATGTATGGGGAGATGGTGCCGCGTGGCTGTGGGAATGAATCCGAGGATCTCTCTGAGCTTCCAATGCGGGCAGGGAAGTGGGCTGGGGATGGTGGTGTTGTCCAGAATCGGCGAGTCGGCCAAACGGTGAAGAAAGCAGAAGTGGAAGTGAGGGCTCAGAAACATTAGGCCATCTTTTTGGTGTTTGGAAAACTTCCTGGCGAAAGCAAACCGACGAGAGCGAAGGTGCCGGTTAGGGAACGGGAGGGAAGGAACAACTAGAAGTGGCCCGGAAGTGACTGGGAGGGAAACCAATTTTTAGGGATTGTGATCAAGCAGCCAAAAACACTGGATATTTCGAGACACAACAATTCTTTGTGGAAAATACCACATCGGGGGGTAGGATATGCTTGGTCTCTACTCTCTACCCCCCCATGGCAAATCCGCGGACACCGTGCTGGCAAAGGACCACTTTCGCGGAATTCTGTTTACCAATAGAAACTTGTCGTTATCGCCTGAAGAGTGTATGCTCCTAAGAGAAAACTGCAAGCATTCAGCACCGCAACTTGCAACTAGCAAGTCATCTTCTGCCACCATCGAAGAGAGAGATAATTGCTCAACCCGTATCAAACTCCTGCAGCCCGAGAGCAAGCCACAGCTCAAACTTCTTTCACAAAGTCAGCCCAGCGCAGGCAATCAATTGCTCAAGAGAATCACACGCGCAATGAAATCCAAGGATCCAAACATCAGGGGAGACGTGGGGAAGCGAGTTGAGAGTCAGGGGCTTCGAGGGTCCAGGATATAACGGGAGTCCAGGTGAAGGACAACGGAGAAGCTTCTTTGTAAACCTCCTAGAAGAGAGAGTTACCAGGTACAGAAGGGGGGTGGAAAGCAAGACATACGACAAGGATAACAAACGAGGTCACTGCTGCCCCTTGTTCAAGACTCAACACAAAGCGGTCCTCAGTCGCAAGGGACGGTGTTCACCTAAAAAGCGCTACCCATGCCCCGGGGAGTAATCCCACGATGTGCTGGACATGCCAGCGGGCTCGGGGTTGTGTCTGGCCCGGCTGAGGCAAGGGAGCTGCACGGGACGGACGGATCCGAGTGTCAACAATTGGATGAGGCATAAATGGACTCCGTGGCTGTGGGATAAACTTCGTTCTTTGCAGCTTCGTTGGACTGGGTAAGGGCAGTTCCCGTCCCGTTGCGCCCTGGATTCCGCCTCGCGCCTCAGGTGCGGTTGTCCCCAAGCGGAAGGGAGCCATGCAGGCAGGTCATGGCTCAGCCTGATGGGATGGCGGGACGGGAGCTGACGACAGCTGGACGGAGGCCCCACAACCCCTGTCACATTGAGAACCCTGCCGGTGCCGCCGAGCTAAGCCTCCGCTGGGCAATCTGATTGGTCGACTGATTGCTTCCCGAGCATTTGGGCGCTGGCGAAGCGACCCGCCATCGCGAATGCGGAGGAGATCCCTTCCAACCCCACCAACGTTGGACCGCGCTCCGCCCCCCGCGCGAATTCATCTCATCGTCGCGGCCTCGTGGCGCTCTACTGCTAGAAAATGCCATGGTTTCCCGTCCCCGAGACTGGACGCTGTTCCCCTGTTTCAGGCCCAGTTATTTTCATCCCATTAAGAACTGTCGAGTCAATTTCTGTACCGCTCACGCAGATGCAATCCTTTGACAGCAACCTGTCCCCAACCCTTTGCTACAAATATCGACCGCGGAGCCCCCAGGACCAGCGCGCTCTCCCTTACCGTTTTCCCTGTACCTAGGTGCCCCTCGGCGTTACAGTCTCGATAAACAAGATGGCCGGCAGCAGAGCACTTCCGAACCACGCTGATCTTCAGCCGTACAACCACGCAGTTGCCGGGCAGTAAGTGCGCAGCACGAATCCTGCTCCTCCAGAGGCGGATGTTAACTGGGTCATCAGTGACGGGACGCTCTCCGACCCCGATGGCGAATTCTTCATCAAGCCATGCGTGCAGCAGGAGATCGATTTTTACGAGAAGGCCTTTCGGGACCACCTTGACTTTGCCGCGCTGATGCCCCTGTATCTCGGCACACTTGCGCTCAACGACGTGACGGATGTCGATTCGCTGAATGAGCAGCTTCCCGGGATCGCGGACCATCTAAGCCAGGGGCTAAAGGAAGAGGCGGTGTTGATGGCGAAAGAGGCCGCGGCGGCCGAGGCAGCAGCGGAACAAGCTGATCAGCCAATCGACATCGCGTGGAGACCAAACAAGAACAGCAAGATCTCGACCAACAAGTCAGTGGTTCTGCAAAACACCACGCACGGCTTCAAAAAGCCCAACATTCTCGACGCCAAGCTCGGCCAGCGGCTGTGGGCCGATGACGCACCCATGGCGAAGCGCAAGCGGTTCGACGAGATCAGCAAGGCGACCACGAACGGGTCCCATGGCTTCCGCATCGCGGGCATGCGCGTGTACAAGGGCTCCGACAAGGCGGATGAGCTGGACTCGGACGGGTTTAAAGTCTTCAACAAGGACTATGGCAGGTTTTCGGTCAACAAAGACAACGTTGTGCAGGAGCTGGGCAACTTTATCTTCAACGAGCGGGCCGGGATCGACGAGGATCTGGGCAGGGCGGTCGCGCAGGCCTTTCTCGAGGACCTCAAGCGTGTGGAGGACGTCCTCGCCAACTCGGAAACTCGCATGTTCTCCGCAAGCCTTCTCTTCACATTTGAGGGAGACGGCGAGGCGCTCCGGGCAGCCATCGAGGAGAATAACGCGCTCGCGGATGATGCCAAACAAGAGGAGATGGAACTAGTCGGCGAGATCGACATCACTCGTGAGAAGATTGACGGAATCGAGGCCCAGGTGATTTCGGGCGCTATCGAAGGGGACCTCAAGGTGGTTGAGATCATGGGGGATGTGGTGGTTGATGGGGAAGAGGAAGACGATGGCGAGTTGTCGAACTTGCCGCGGATCTACTCCCTCAAGCTCATCGACTTCGCCCACGCCGAGTGGGTGCCTGGGCAGGGCCCCGACGAGAACAGCCTGCTTGGTGTTCGGAGTCTCATCGAGATTTTCGAGGAGTTGGCTAAATAAGAGAGAGACGGCACGGGGGTCCTTGATCTTCCGCCATAATTCGTGGTTTTCAGCATGGCGATGACGAAAAGGGAGGACCCATGTGTTCATGAGCATATGATCACGATAAAGGACAAGGTGTTTGGAGTGTGCACAGCATTGCTTTTCCTGAATACCCTTGCTATACTGCGTTTGCGTTAGATATTTACACTTAGACCTGTTGCAATCGAGAGTATCACGACTTGATATTTTGGGCTAGTCAAGGTTTGACCTGAATCAGCTCGAGCAAAAGTAAAAAATGCAAATAAAACCTAACCCGGGCCGTTCAATGCAAATGCAGCTTCAGATTGCTTTGTTTGATTTGAGTCGGGCCTTGTTGGACGTTTGCCCTTACCTACAGGTTGTTGACCTTCAAGGCCCAAACTGTACATATACATTACAACCGTGACCTACGTTACGGCCGTAATTTACCCCAGCCTTACCTTACACGGCTGCCCCACCCTTGCCTGCCGCCGACGTCAGTGCAACCGAAACTCCAAAGCTCAAGCTTGAGCTCCCAATTCCTCCACAGACGACCCGCGATCCCACAATCCAAACTCCAAAGCTCAACGAGCCCAATTCCTTCCACAACAAACAACCCCCGGTCCCACAGATGAGGTAGCCAAAATGTCTATTCCAGGACTGGGCCAGATTGCTCCGCAGGTATGACCTTTCTCCTCCCATCAATTCATTTCTTACCTCCCAGTTCAATTGCCCTGCAATTCCCCCGCAACTCAGCAAAAGCTAACTCCCACCAACAGCAAACCACAACCTCAACCGCCCGCACAATAACCCTCCGCCCCTTCTGGGAATGGCGCTTCGAAGTCCCACGCACCAGCAGCACTACAACAAACTCAACAACAACAACAGCAACAACCTCAACAAACACAGCCACAACGACCAGCAGCAGCAGCAGCACCGCGACGGACGGCGGGACGACGGTCCGCCTGACGAGCGGCACGGCCGAGCGCGACGGCACCGAGCTGGCCCAGAACCACGTCTACACGTTCCCGCGCAACACCAAGTCCAAGCTGCTCACCTACACGGGCGCGACGCTCGAGATTGGCGGGGATGCGCTCATCGACTCGGTCGCGCAGTATGCCGCGCCCGAGGCGTCGCCGCAGCTGGGCGTGGTGAATCTGCATTCTGCGCTGCAGGATCTGAGACGGGCGGCAGCCGCGGCTGCGGCTGGGAATGATAATCATAATGGTGGTGGTGGTGGTGGGAGCCAGGCGGCCGCCGGGCCGAGGGTCATGGTCTGTGGGGAGGCCGGGTGTGGCAAGACGACGGTCGCGAGGACGCTGGCTGCGCTGGCGACGCGGGCGGGCGGGCAGCCGCTGGTGGCGAGCGTGGATCCGAAAGAGGGGATGCTGGCGCTGCCCGGGACCATCAGCGCGGCCGTGTTTGGGACCGTGATGGATGTGGAGGACCCGGGGGGGGGGTTTGGCGTCAGTGGGTCGCCCAGTAGCGGGGCCAGTGCCGTGCCGGTCAAGCTGCCGATGGTATATTATGTTGGGAAGGAGAGGGTGGATGAGGACGTGCCGTTGTGGAATGCCCTGGTGGGGAAGCTGGGGAGCTCGGTGCGAGCCAAGTTCGCGGCCGATGAGGTGGTGCGGGCGGCGGGGTTGGTGTTGGATACCCCGGCGGCGAGTGTGGCCAAGGGAGATATGGACATTTTGACTCGTGTGGTGGACGAGTTTGCGGGTAGGTTGTTCGGAGGGCTTGCTTGAGTGTTTCGGAACGGTCGGTCGCTGACTATTGACAGTGAACATAGCGGTTGTCCTCGGCTCGGCTGGGATTGCCGCGGAACTCCAGCGCCGGCTCGGGGAAGACGTCAGCATTATCCTTTTGGATAAGTCAGATGGCGTGGCGGAACGGGACAAGGACTTCATGAAGTTTACTCGGGAGGCTGCTATCAAGGAATACTTCTTCGGCGACGCCAAGAGGACGCTGAGCCCGTTCACGCAGTCAGTCGGTTTCGACGACGTGGCCATCTTCAAGGCCCCTGATGGTAATGTTTCTTGGTCTCCCTGATTTATGCCTATTCCAAGACTAATGGTCTGTTAGACTCGAGTTTCTACAACAACCAGCAAGCCCTCGAGCGCGTGGAGATCTCGGCCGGAATGTCGCACTGGACGCTTGCGGTCATGACTGCCTCGGTGAACGATGCGCCCGAGACGATACGACAGGCACCAGTCATGGGGTTCGTGGCCATCGCGGATGTGGACGAGGAGCGGCGGCGGCTCAAGATACTGTCCCCCGTCAGCGGCCGGTTAGGGAACAGGCCGATGGTATGGGCCCGCTGGCCAGAGCCGTACATCAACCTGCTTGGATAGGTGGCGGGATGCATGGGCGTTAGTTACTGCATTTCTTCGAGCGTATCGCATTTTCGACGGCTGGGTTCGGCGCAAGGGTCGAGCCCCGGGGAAGAAGACCCGTGTCAGCGGCAATTTGCTGTTCCACCATCGTTACCACGCAGATATTCAATGCGAAGGAGTCCTTGGGGGATTTGTGCGCAGACCCATGTTTACAGTACTGTGTACTTCGTACCTTGGTAGCTAGCCCCCCACTCACCAGCCCCCCACTCCTCAGATGTCAAAAGCAAAAACAACAAACAAGGATTCAACAAGCAGCTGGTCAATGCCACCCTGGTTTACCGGCCCGCATAACCACGGTGCTGGGACTGTGATCAGCCTTGTGGAAAGGGTCCGAGGACTGAGACAGGAGTTGCTCGCACATGCGCCACCTCGGTAGTTACTTCGTAAGGCCTGGACTTTGAGCTCTTGGCGCAGGACAAGGTCAACAAGATCATTCAGTAGATGTTGCCCTGATCTGCGGCCTTGATTCTTGGTCTGGGCAGGGCACTGGTGACTTTCGGGTGGCTGATGGACAGCCGAGAAGTCCCGCAGCGGTTTCACATGGCTTGGGATGACGACTCGCTTATTGTGACAGGGTAACCGAGGCACCTCGATGACGGGAAGTCCACTGGTGGAAATGAAATTCAGGTCCATCTCTCGATGCTATTTTGTGGGCACAGCCGTCGGATTTGAGAAATGACAGTTGGGGGAAAATCCCAATCGGATTCCGTAATAAGGTTACAGCAGATCCGGTGCTGGGCCCCGGTTTTAACTCAGGTCCACTCTGACTCGGGGTAATCGCTCCCGCCGCCCATGGTTCAGTGCTCTCCCTCCCGCCCGACGGTGTGCACCGACCATTTGCTGCCCTCTTCCGGATGCTATTCTGGACATAGCACACAGACCTCGCTCTGTGATGTCACAAAATGAGATTCCATCCGCGATTAACACAGGCGTCACTGGCCAATACAAGACCAAAAATCAGCATCCGACGCCTCTCTGCCAAAAATCGATGCCCGGACCAAGCAAGCCAGCCCCGGAATCTGGGACGGGACGACCAATGCGCAAGATGCACAAGATGCCGCCATCGATGCAGATGACCCCCGGCTTTGGGTGACCCAGTCAGCTGGCACCTGTACTTTCCCCGAGGCCTCTCACAGCATTGCACTGATCGCAGCTGACAAGGGAGGAAATGAGGAGGGGCCCTCACGCGATCAGTCACTCGGACGCTGTCGTTATTAATGGTTGTGGCCCTTGGACGTGACCACGTCGTTGCTGGAGACCAACCACGTTTGGACTCCGAGTCGAGTTGCCGCCGCAGTTGCCGCGGTCTACGGAAGAGCTGTGGGTATTAACTAGGTAGTTATTAGTTAAAAGATGTCCTGCAGCCGACTCACAGCCGACTCGCAGCCGCAAACCTCCCACCCGACCTCCGCCCGAGCGCGTGCCGTTGGCCGCCATTGGCCCCCTACGCAATCCGTCACCGCCAACCAGGTCTGTGACGTGGACGACACCCCCATCCCAAATCTCGCACATCTCGCACAACCGGGCAAGGGTGGGCGGTTTGCTTTTGAGGCGCCGGCTTGGCTTCTTCGGACGCATCCGGACAACCAATCTCGGGCTGGGTAACGGTTTGGAGATGACGCCGATCATTGGTCCCCACGGCGGCCCAACCATCCGGACTCGCCTCTGCAGGCGAGTCTTGGATTTTTACACCGCAGCCCTGCCCTGCCTGCTTCTCGTGTTGTTGTCCCTGCTGGTTTGTTGGTTGGGGGGGGGGGGTCATTCCAACGGCTTTGCTTTGCTTTGCTTGCTGTCTTTCTTTCTTTCACCTGACCGCCTGTATCCCACATCCAAGTCTACTACCTACCTACGCACCTTGGTTGATGGCCATCGTCCTTGTGTCCTTCCGTTCCCAACACTCATCCTTATCTTGTTGCCCTATTTCCGAGTACCACAGTTAGGCAACCACAAAACGCCTTGGTGCCCTTTCTCCTCGTTGGCCCAGTGCATGCGGCAGTGCCCCTTGCCAACGGACAACGAACGGACATCCCGTGACCCCTTCGGCCGCCATGCGACGACACCTTAAAGATAACCCTCGCAACAGTACACTGGACTGGTAGTCCTACCATTTGAAGAAACTGACGCACTCCGATGGAGTTGTCTGAGGATGGCTCTCCTCCAACCCCCCGATGGAACGACGGCCGCATCTGAAATGTCTCCCAACGCGGCCCAGTTCGTCTCTGCCGTCGACAGCACCCAGCACATGACCCGCGTCTTGTTGATTCTCGCGTTTACATTCGCTTCCATCAGTGTCATGTCGACACTGTACGCCCTGTACTGGTTTGTGAAGATGAGGCGGAGTTTTCGGCACGAGCAAGTACCAAAATAAGCCCTTGGCCCCGTGTTAGGCCACCCTTTCTTCTGCTAACTCTAGACAGGTTGATCTTGCTGCTGATCCAAAGTGACTTCCTCAAGTCCATGGTTTTTGCCGTCTTCCCCATCGTTAGCTTTATCGCGGGCAAAAATATCGACTCCGACTCGGCCTTTTGCCAGGTCAGCGGGTTTGCCCTCGCCATCGGCATCCAGTCGTCCGATATTGCCGTCTTGCTGATCGCCCTGCACTCGGCCATGTACATCTTCAGGCCGAGGTCTGGACTGTACCCATACCGGCAGATTGCCTACTTGGTCTTCTACCTGTACCCTGTTCTGACCGCGAGTCTGGCTTTCATCAAGGGCAACGGCTACGAGAACATGGGCCCCTACTGCTACCTCCGAACGGATAGAGGGTGGGCTCGGCTATCACTCAGCTGGATACCGCGGTACATCATTTGCGCGAGCATTGTTATCATCTACGTCTTTATTTATCTGTATATCCGAAGGAGGATGGGGGATTACGGGAGGAGGCGGCGGTCCGAGGCCATGCAGCCGCAACTGCACAGGGGGTCGATCGGTCCTCGGAGCCCACTCCTCTGCTACAACGGGCTGATTCCATCGACGCCATGTTCGCGCCGAACCTCGGCGACGGATACCATATCGACAGCCAAGGACCGGCATGGGCCCTCATCATCCATCATCGGCCCGGCCAGGCTCGGGAGTGCAAGGACGAGTGCGGAGGTGCCTCCCGGGTCTAGGGGTTCTGTCCGGTGGAACTGGGCAGGTTTTACACCGGCCCGGACTTCAGGGGGCAGCCGCCCGTCATTAGACGACTCTAGCGACCCGATCCCTCCGAAATCTCCCACCCTCTTATCACCACCCCCAGCACATACCCACCGACGCAACTCGGCCAGCCCAACCGACAACGACCCGGCGGCCGAACCATCAACCACCGCCAAGAGCAATCCATTCCACCTCGACAACCCCCAACCCCCCTTCAACCGCCGCCCAAGCCACCCTCCTCCCACAACCAGCACCAGTACGACCACCCAACCCCTCTCCACCATCCCCTCCATCATCCCCGACCCCTCTTTTATAACCATAACCCCCCCGCCTTGCAACAACAACAACAACAACAACCACGATGAAGAAAACGAACCCGAAAACGCAACAGCACCCCCCCACGACGACGACCCACCCAACCTCCAAAAAAAGAAAACCCTCCGCCAACTCCGCGCCCTCTTCGCCTACCCCCTAGTCTACATCATCATCTGGCTCTTCCCCTTCATCTCCCACATTTTAGGGTACGACAACGACGGTCTCCCGGCGGCAGCCAGCTCCTCCTCCTACGACCAAGAAACCAAACCGGCGACCATGATGATGACAGAAGAGTGGGGAGGAGGAAAAGAAGGAGGAAGGACGTCGCCGCACTGGTTATTGATCATCAGCATCATCAGCCTGTCGGTGCAGGGCGCGGTGGACTGTGTGTTATTCATGACGCGGGAGACGCCGTGGCGGTATGCGGGGGACAGGGGGTTTCTGGTGGGGTTGGGGAAGCGGTGGGGTTGGA
>MU857275.1:0-12839 GCA_033296705.1 Chaetomidium leptoderma
GCACAGATCCACTTTCAATTCCTTATCTAATCTACATGATGCCCTTCCGGTATCAATTATTAATAAGTAGTTCCGACTTCTATTGAACTGGGGTAGAAACCACTACAGGGGGCCCAGGGCTACATTTTCTGTATTTTCATTTCCACTAGTGCATACAGTGGCCGCACGGGCCACTCCATGCATTTTTCGTCTATATATAGAGAGTCCTAGAGTCCCAGAATCTAGGACTTGGGCAGGCAGGCCTTACAACAACAAAACAACTACTTGGTTTTCCATTCTTTTAGCCCTATGATGCAGGCCCTGGCATTTCCCTCCGTCTAGCTAGACGGCTATTTCCCACCTCTTTGTTCGACATAGTCTACAGACGTAAATACTCTCTCCCTACACTCACTGACTTTTTGATGTTATGTGTTTTTGAGGGGTGGTTTTTACACTACTTCAAATGGGGGCTCAATCGGGGAGGAGTATAGCTCTGGATTCAAACTGAATCACCGAACAACCAAGCTATCGTACTAGACGAAGCCGCACGACGTGCTAGACGACGCCGACGTACTAGACGAAGCCGACACGACGGCGATACCACTGCCTACGCGAATGCCAGACTGGGCACACAACGGCCAGATGTGCCACCACAACCGCCAGGCCATGTATAGCCAGGCCAGGGCAATGGCACAGCATATAGGGCAATGCCACGGCACGCACGGCATCAACCACTAGCTATGCCAGACACAACGGCGATACTACTACCTACGCGAATGCTAGACCGGGTATACAATGGCTAGATGTACTACCACAACCGCTAGGCCAGGGTAATGGCACGGTACACAGGGCAATGCCACGGTACGCACGGTATCAACCACTAGCTATGCCAGCTACGTAATGGCCAGATATACCACCGCAATGCAAGCTACAGACTAGGCCACAGCGGGAGGACTAGAGAGGCCTGTGTATGTTGACATACAGGTGGCCGGGGCTACTGAGGTTGGCATACAGGAGAGTCCGTATGTGTCGACAGGGAGCCTCCCCTACGTATATATTGATATACGGCTCGAAGAACCCCCCTCAGAATGCTACGCAGGGCAATGGCTAGGCAATACTATAGCACGATAGGCAACGCACGGTAACGCCAGGGCACGATGGCCAGGGCAGGGCAATGCCACGGTACGCACGGCATCACCCACTAGCAGTGCCAGCTACAACTGGGTTACAAAGGGAGGACTAGAGAGGCCTGTATGTGTTGACATACAGGTGGCCGGGGCTACTGAGGTTGGTACACAGGAGAGTCCGTATGTGTCGATAGGGAGCCTCCCCTACGTATATATTGATGTACGGCTCGAAGGACCCCCTCTCGGAATACCACGTACGGCAATAGCAGGGCATACGGGTGCCAGACAGGGCACCACAGGCTACACGAATGCCATATGGGGCATTCCTGTACTACGTATAGCCAGGCCAGGGTAATGCCAGGGCACGGATGGTATCGACGACTGGCAGTGGCAGCCACACGGCAATAACTACTAGCTGTGCCAGCCATACAACGGCCAGATGTGCCACCACAAACGCCAGGGCACGATGGCCAGAGCAGGGCAATAGCTAGGCTATACGGGTGCTAGACAGGGCACCACAGGCTACACGAATACTAGATAGGGCATTCCTGTGCCACGCATGGCCAGGCTAGGGTAATGGCTAGGCAATGGCTGGGCAACGCTATGACACGATGGGCAACGCACGGCAATGGCAGGGCATGCGGGTGCCAGACAGGGCATCACAGGCTACACGAATGCCAGATGGGGCATTCCTGTGCCACGTATAGCCAGGCCAGGGCAACGCCAGGGCACGGATAGTATCGACGACTGGCAGTGGCAGCCACACGGCAACAACCACTAGCTGTGCCAGCTATACAACGGCCAGATGTGCCACTACAACCGCCAGGCCACGCATAGCTAGGCCAGGGCAATGCCACGGCACATACGGCATCGCCCACTAGTAGTACCAGCTACAACTAAGTTACAAAGGGAGGACCAGAGAGGCCTGTGTGTGTTGACATACAGGTGGCCGGGGCTACTGAGGTTGGTATACAGGAGAGTCCGTGTGTGTCGATAGGGAGCCTCCCCCACGTATATGTTGATGTACGGCTCGAAGGACCCCCCTCGGAATACTACGTAGGGCAATGGCTGGGCAATACCATGGCACGATAGGCAACGTACGGCAACGCTAGGGCACGATGGCCAGGGCAGGGCAATGGCACAGCAATGGCTGGGCAAGATGGGCTACGTACAGCCAGGGCACGCAACGCTACCTAGGGCACGATGGTTAAGCCAGGGCATACAATGCCACGTAGGGTAATGGCAGGGTATATGGCTAGATACGGAGCCTACCCCTGGATTTTTTTTCCCCCCCTATTGTTGTTTTTTTTTAGGTAGGGGGGATATATTAGTACGAATCTAGCTGCGGGAGCGTATGCTAGATTCGAAAGGGAAGTATGAACTGGGGTAGAAACCACTACAAGGGGCCCAGGGCTACATTTCCTATATTTTCATTTCCACTAGTGCATGCAGTGGCCGCACGGGCTACTCCATGTATTTTTCGTCTATATATAGAGAGTCCTAGAGTCCCAGAATCTAGGACTTGGGCAGGCAGGCCTTACAACAACAAAACAACCACTTGGTTTTTCCATTCTTTTAGCCCTATGATGTAGGCCCTGGCATTTCCCTCCGTCTAGCCAGACGGCTATTTCCCACCTCTTTGTTCGATATAGTCCACAGACGCAAATACTCTCTCCCTACACTCACCGACTTTTTGATGTTGTATGTTTTTGAGGGGTAGTTTTTGCACCACTTCACTATACGGGTAGAGATAGTAGGGATCTCCCTAGTTATTCTACTACGAGTACTCTATTGTTATCTCCTCTAGATCTTAGAGATATAGTTAGTTTCGGAGGCGACTACCGTTCTCTATAGTCTACTAGGCGGGATAGCGTATCGGAAGAGTCCCTCTCGTCTATCGATCCGACAATTATAAATATACCTGTCGACCCGGCTCTCAGTACAGTAGTATCTAGCCTACTAGACCCGGCTCTTCGTACCGATATGCCCGCTCCGGAGTCGTCGTAAAGTACCGCGAATAAACCCTTACCTAAGGGCTATAAACGACAATACTCCGTAACCTACCCCGCAAACGCTAAGCTAGAGGCGGATCAACTAAGTCTAACGGGGGAAAATCAATATTAAGTTCAATGGGAAGACAACGAAATCTGGTCACAGCGGGACCTACACCTTGTTCTACGGGGGGTAGGACCCCAAAACGCTAGGCTAGTAAGGAGGGTCCTAGACTAGCTAATGGACTCTGGCCGGCTACTGGAGTATAGCCTAGCAAGGAGGCTAGAGCTAGAAACGGGGGACGAAGACGGCTAGAGGGTGACGGAGGCTACGGATAGGCCTCCTTTTTCTTGTAGTACGAGGGATTCAGGATGTTAGTTACGGAAGTGTCGACAGGGGTTTTTATCCGGCCTATACGGTACAGTTTCCTTTGTATCTAGTAGAAGAAGGACCGGCGCGCCCGAGGGCATATCGGTGTGGGAACAATAATAATAATATTAAGTTCAAGTACTAGTCGACAAATAGTACAGCTAGTTCTTTATAAAGTAGTTTGACGGGAGCTACACTTAGGAGCCTAAAAAGAATATCCTAGATAATAATCTTATTCGAGATCTTTAAACAAGATACGAAGGGCTTAGTTGTAGAGTAGAGATCGTACGTACCCGTTAGTAGGGCCGTAAGGCGGAATATCGGGTATACTTTAGAGGTCACCCAAGCGAAGAGAATAAATAGGTCCCGGAGAAGTACTTGAGCTGTATGCTAATTTAGGAGTATAGGCCTAGTAGGAAGGAGAAGGGGGAGGAAAAGTAAATAGCTTGGACGATAGTAGTAACGGTAGCGGAGGGCCTAGTCTTTTCTATATAAGATTTGATAAGGGCCGGGTTCACCCACCGAGGTACATATTATAGACTTGTATACCTATATATATCTACGGGCTTAGCTTATATACCTAGTGAAAGTCGATAACGCTAACCGAATAGCTATCCTCGATATAGATAGGAATATCCTACTAGGAGTAATAGAAGTCCTTAGGAGAGAAAACGAAGTTAATATTATAAAGATGTGACGAATCGTCTAACGCTCTCTGAGAGGGTTCACTGGAGGTAACTGGGTTGCGTGTTGATTCGGCAGAGCCAAAAGGTCTGCAAACAAATGCACAAGCAAAGGTCTCAATGTATCTGGGGAATACAACTTGAATTGCTTACTGAGGAACTCCTGGAGCTTCCTCAGAATGGGTGACTATATAGTGCTATCTAATGTGCTGCTCACAGTGCTCAGGTTCCTCCCTGTGAGCATTCTGAGCACCCTATGCTCATGATGCTCAGAGCGCCCCTCGTGAGCATAATGAGCATTGCTCATTCCTTGGCATTGGCCCCTACTGAGCACCTCCCACGGTGTTCTTCCCATTGGTCCCTTGCCCTGTGGGTAATGACTGGCTCGGAGCGTCCCGCTCCCTGTTGCACATGCACGTCCCGGGGTCTGTTGGCTTAACTTGTCATAAAAGATTACCTAGCTTAGTAGGAAAGATATAGGCAAAGCCTATAGCTCGATAGTAGTCTATATAACTAAAAGTAGCGAAGCTAAGTAGCTCCTAGACAACTAGTACTTCTACTTAGCTAGGGAATCAGCGTATATAACTATTTTCGCGCCT
Organism: Chaetomidium leptoderma; assembly: GCA_033296705.1. Lineage (NCBI taxonomy): Eukaryota > Fungi > Ascomycota > Sordariomycetes > Sordariales > Chaetomiaceae > Chaetomidium > Chaetomidium leptoderma. Next base: position 4,750 of record MU857275.1, read on the forward strand.
AGGGTAGGCTCGACTTAGTACTTTAACTACTAGAAGATCGGATATAAGGCCTTTATATACAAGAAGCTATAGACTTACAGAAAGTATACGGGGTAAGGCTACTACTATAAGATATACTAAGTTGTAGTACCGAAGTACGTACTTTATAAGGGGTTATACAAATCGTTTAGCTAGAACTACCCGAAGTTTTATCCTACTAGCTAGAAGTAGAATATACTATCTCGACCTAAGGGTTAAGAATAACAAACTCTTTACCCCCGACTAACCCCCTAAGTACCCTTGTAGTACTAACTATAGAACTTACTTTAGCTACTAAGGATAGGACGCTAAATACTTAGAGAATATAGCCTTGTAGGGCGCCTATAACTTATTAACTAACTATAAACTCTCGACGATAAGTTATATCTAGTATAAGAAAGACTACTTTAGGAAGGACGACTTTAAGGACTTATACGAGATTAAGGTAGAAGTATAGGAAGGGATTATATACCTAGTACTATAGCCCTTTAGGCTTAGTATCTCCGGGCAGAATAAATATCTATCTATACTATAGAACATCCGGCTCTGTTAGTAACTAGGCGATAGGACTTGTAGATAAGTGTTACCGATAAGGGACCGATAAGGTATTGAGTCATGGACTCAGAGCACTGTGGCACATGATGCATGTCGCCACCACTCAGATTGTACATTAGGAACGTGTTGCATGCGTTCTCTGATCCGAGGGCCTTTGGTCCCTAAGGATCAGTCACTTTGATCAATGAGGATACTCTATTGTTATTCACTCTTGATTTATTGATCATTCGGTGATCGCTGTCTCCCTTGACTCTTAGGAGTGTCCCCTGACAATTTCTGATCCTTCTTTCTCAGCCAACCGAGATGGCACCGTCACCAAGCCGAGTTAGTCGCGAAGGGACTCCGAGCCCTACGACAGAGAATCGTGCCCGACTCCATTCTTCGGAAACATCGAACAATACGATCAATACTCCATCGCGAGTTACTATCGAGTCACAACCTGTCCAGCCAGAGCCTGAACGACCTATCGACCCAGAAGCAAGGTTACAGGCCACCCAAGACCGCATTGCCAAGTTGGAAGAGGTAGAGCGGTTAGAGGCACAAGAGAGAGAATTGCTGGCGAAGTTGGGACTCAACAAAACCGATTTGCAACCGAAACGCAAGCGACGGGACAGTTCATCGTCCGCGTCCAGCGCACATCACACGAAGGCCATCAAGGTCAAGAACATCACGCAGTTCACCGATTCCATGACCTATCGCAAACGAAGCGAATGGCTACGCGATTTGGAACGAGCGTTTGCAGGGGATCCGAAACGATACAAGACTTCGAAAAACAAGATCCTCTTTGCAGTTGACAACATGTCCACGCTACAACGAAACCACTGGTACAGTCATTGTGCTAGTATGTCGAAAACCGACCGAGAAGAGGCCGAAACCGATTGGGATATCTTTGAGAAGTGGACCACGACCTGCGTCAAGGACGTTGCTGATCAGGTTTCTACCGCGGCAAAGCGTCTGAACGAGGCCAAGCAGCGAGAGAATCAATCTCCTGTGGATTTCCACATGTACCTCGAATCCCTCGAGGATCAATTCCCAAGGGCCGACGAAAAGACACGAGCTCTATCCTTTTATACCAAACTTACGCCGGAGCTCATCAGTCATCTCGACATGTTCGTTCACCCAAAACCGGAACAACGCGAAGATATGGTGAAAGAAGCCATGCAAGCCTGGACCAGTATGAAAAAGTCCAAGATGCAGGGGACTTCGTCCTCTCGCGGGGGGCGAGGTTCGCGCACGGGTCGCCAAGGTCGCGGTCATTATCCGTCATGGGGACGTGGCGGTAAGACTCAGACTGACGACACCAAAACGACAGACCAGCATGACGACACCACGACGAAAGACTCACGAAAAGAAGGCGAAACAACCAACCCAAATGGTTTGAGATGTTACGTTTGTGACAGTGACCAGCATCTTGCCAATCACTGCCCCAAAAGACCAAGTCAAGTGAACCAGGTCGGCAGGTATCGACGTCGAGGCTACCGCGGTGCGAAACGGGGTCAAGCGAAAGTTGAAGAAACAACTGCCGAAGACACCCAGAAGACCTCGGGAAACGACTAGATACCACGGTATACCCCAGTACTGTGGAAGTACCTCTTTTAACTGGGGCTTCTGTTTCACGGATGCACACTTTGGCGTCACTTCAGACACATGTCATTACTTTTGTTCCTGTTGATTTGGATACTTGCGCTGAAATTAACGTCGTGAGCATTGCTTTTGTTCGAAAACATCGTTTACGTTGGATCGGCTCTGAATCACCGCGTATTCGTTTCATGGACGCTCACTATGGCAAGACCTATGGAGTGTTCGAAGTTCCTTTGTCGATGACAGATTGTCAAGGCGTTACACGGAAGGCGAATATCCCTTGTACGGCGACCGACCGCCCCGTTCTCGAGGGCGATTCACCAGTTTTACTGGGGATGCCGGCGTTGAGCACATTGGGTATCCTGCTTTTTCCACAAGCTGCTGCTTGGTGGTTCGTTGCAGAGTCAGAAAAGATCCGTTTACAAAACCCAAAGAAATTTCTTAAGCTTTGTCGACAGGAGGCGCGAGTTTTTGCTTTAATCATTCATCCTGATGTACCGACGGAGCTTTTTCCAGACGAAGAGGAGACGAAAGGGGACCGAAAATGTGAGGAAATTCCTCCTGAGCTGGCAGACTACGCGGATGTGTTGGACGTTTCGAATTCCGACATCCTTCCATCTTTTAAGAACACCGATCACAGCATCGACCTACAACCGAATACGACATCTCCGGTGGGACCAATTTATCCCTTGTCTCAACGGGAACTCGCGATTCTTCGTGAGTACCTGACCGAGAACCTGGCGAAAGGGAGGATTCGACCGTCTCAAAGTTCAGCCGCAAGTCCAGTTCTGTTTGTTCCAAAGAAAGATGGTACTTTACGCTTATGCGTGGATTACCGAGGACTCAACAAGATTACGATCAAGAATCGGTACCCATTACCCCTGATTTCTGAGATTCTCGACCGAGCGGCGGGAGCTCAGTTCTTCTCGAAGCTGGATGTTAAGGATGCTTATTATCGAATTCGGGTCCGTGAAGGAGACGAGTGGAAGACGGCGTTTCGGACTCGATACGGGTTGTTCGAGTATTTGGTAATGCCTTTTGGCCTGACCAATGCTCCTGCGACTTTCCAGAATTACATTCACCAAGCGCTGGGTGGATTGCTGGACAATTTTTGCATTGCATACCTTGACGATGTTCTCATCTTTTCTCCTGATCGAGAGACTCATACGGCACACATTCGCCAAGTACTCGACAGGTTACGAGCGGCTCAGCTTTATTGCAAGCCCAGCAAGTGTTCGTTTTATAAAGACGAAGTGGAGTTCCTTGGACAGCGAGTGAATCGGGAGGGAATCTTCATGGATCCGGAGCGAATTCGGACTGTGCAGGAATGGCCAGAGCCTAAAACCTTCCGCGATATCCAAGTATTCTTGGGATTCTGCAACTTCTTTCGGCGCTTCATTTCTCATTTTTCAGAGATCGCCTTGCCCCTGACACGACTGTTGAAAGGGTTGGAAAAGGGGAAGAAATTCGGCGATGTCCGATTCACGGACGAAGCGCAGGCGTCTTTCCAAGCACTCAAGGACGCATTCAAGACCGCTCCTTTGTTGCGGCATTTTGATCCACGACTTCCAGTCATCATCGAGACCGATGCTTCCAAATTTGCAATGGGAGCCGTGTTATCACAGGTCTCGGAAGACGGGCGAAAACATCCCGTTGCGTTTTGGTCGGCAAAATTCACCGGGTCTGCGAAAGGCTACGGGACGCCAGATCAAGAAATGATGGCAATTGTTGAAGCTTTCAAACATTGGAGACAGTACATCGAGGGGAATCCCGAAGGAGTCACCGTCTTTTCGGACCATAACAATCTTCAAGGGTTCATGAAGCAACACCACCTGAATGGTCGTCAAGCGAGATGGTGCATGTACTTGTCTGGATTCGATTTCACAATCAAGCATCAGCCCGGGAAGCGAAACCCAGCTGATGGGCCTTCAAGAAGGCCTGATTACGAAGATGAAACACCTTTGGATCGCATGGAATGGATGCCCACTCTCCAAAACAAGATGGAGAACGCAGAGCGTTATCATCAGCAAGAAGCTGAATCGGGCGTCAATCACCAGGTCGTCACTGTCCAGTCGTTATGCGTGGATCCAATTGATCCCCACGACATGGAAAACATTGTTCAAGATTTCGAGTTGCTTCGGCAACCGATCATGACTCGCAAAGCAGCTGAACAAGTTGTGCACCTTGAAGCTGTCTATTCTATGGACTCATCAAAGTCCCTGCGAGATCAGATTTTGGAACTTCAAAAGTCAGACCCAGTGACACAGAAGGTCAAAGACCGTCTCTTGAATCAAAGAAGAAAACCTGGCGAACCCTCAGAGTGGACCTTGGGAGATGAGCAAGAACTCTATCTCAGGGGTAAACTTTATGTGCCGGCAGAAGAAGCTCTGAAAATGGAGCTAATGAGGGTTTATCATGATGATCCGTTGGCAGGTCATTTTGGCTCAGAGAGAACGCTGGAGCTACTACAGAGGAAATACTCCTGGGAGAGAATCTCTCATGATGTCAAGGAGTACTGTAGGACCTGTCACATTTGCCAAACCAGCAAACCCCGAAGACATCAACCTTATGGAGATCTCGGATCTCTACCGATTCCGTCACGACCCTGGAGCGAGATTACGATGGACTTCATCGTTGGTTTTCCGACGGTGACAGGCCATGACGGCACCGAGAAAGATGCAGTGCTGGTCATCGTGGACCGGTACACGAAAATGAACCGCTTCTTTGCCGTCAGTACGGAGATGAAAAGCCAAGAGCTTGCGGAACTCATTCACCGCGAAATTGAGCTCAAATATGGCGTTCCTGATGGGTGTGTCAGTGACAGGGGGTCGGTCTTCACTTCGCAATTTTGGAGTGATTTATGCTACTTGAATAAAGTTCACAGGAAGCTTTCGACAGCGTTTCACCCGCAAACCGACGGGCAAACGGAAAAGAGTAATCAGACTCTGATCCAATATCTTCGTTGTTACGCTGCCGAAAACCCAATGATTTGGGCGACAATTTTACCTGATGCAGAATTCGTTTGCAACAATGCAACAAATGCGACGACTCAAATCTCACCCTTTAAAGCCCTGATGGGTTACGACCCAACGATATCCAGGCGCATCGAGGGCGATGCTTTTCAAGGGGGGAGACAACACCCGAATGCAATTGAACGAGTCGAAAAACTTCAAGAATTACGAACGTAGTTGGAGCGACATTGGGAAGAAGCGATGGTGGACCACCAACGATACTACAACGAAAAGCACAAGCCGAAGACCTTCAACAAGGGGCAATTGGTACTGTTATCGACGAAAAATCTGAAACTCAAGGTGTCGAAGAAGATGGCACCCAAGTTCATTGGTCCTTTCCGAGTTTTGGATCGAGTTGGTTCACTTGCCTATCGCCTCGCTTTACCCTCACAATACAGTCGGCTTCACAATGTTTTCCCAGTCACCTTGCTCGAAGAATGGCAGAGCCGAACGAAGGCTGAAAAAGAGCAAATGCCGATGCCAGAGTTGGAGGATGATGGAGAATGGGAAGTTGAAGAAGTCCGGGATGAGAAACGATTCGACGGCGAAACACATTTTCTTGTGAAGTGGAAAGATTGGCCGTCAGAGTTCAACCAATGGGTTCCGGAAGATGACATGGAGCACTCCCAGAAATTGATTTTTCAGTTTCGGAGGCAACGTGATCAGTCACGGAAGAGGAAACGCGATGAGGGAGAATGAAGGACGATCAGACTACGATAACCACGCCCCGTTCCCCCAGGAAACCGAAAACTGAACGAACAACTACAGTATTTTACACGAACACGCATCGCCGACTATTCTCGACGATTCCTGAAAAGTTTTGGGTCATTGACCCCAATCCCGAAAACGCGCCTAGAAGGCGACGCTTTTCACCAGCACCAGCGCCGGAGCGACATCCTCGATCATTTCAGGAGCGAATTAGCCAGGAGTTGCTGGCGATTGGTGACAAAATTGGCATAGTCGAGGGCCGCATTCTGGAGACTGTGTCAGGGAAAGAAATGATGGATTTCGGAAGGCAAACTTACGCTCGTGGGATTCTTCTCATCACCCATTCCGAATTGAGACCAATGGGCGGACTCGCTACGAAGGAAGGTCTCGACACAGTCATTGGCGAGTTTCGCGAAGCGACGACGCTTTTCGAGGTCGAAACGGTACTCTTCCTCCTCGTCCTCGTCGGCGAAACCATCTTCGTCACTCTCAAGGACGCAGAGAGCGCGAGCGGAGCGGATGATTATCATCAGGTCAAGCATATCGCTAGTCATTCCGCCGGCGACCTAAGAAATCGTTAGCGAATCATCCACGAAAACGACCATTTGAACCTACCGGATTGCAGCCAGTACTGTGCCGTTCGTTGCACTGGTTGCACTTGAAGGACGAGACGGCGGTGAACTCGCAGAAAATCTCGACGGGAACTTCATCATGCGGGCCCGTGGCCTTGATTGCCGTGCGAATGCACTCGAGACAAGGTCGAAAAGGTCTTGATGATGCAGAATTTTTTGGAGGAATTGAAGAAGAGCAGAAGATGCAGAGAATCGCGTGCGAGATGCAGGTGATGCACGCTGTTGAAGAGATTGATGAGGAGTCTCTGCGCAACAAGATGTTTTAATGTTGTTGTGGAAGCGTGGGGAAATGAAAAACAGGTCGAGTCACGAAAGACTTCAAGTCTTGGGCACAGTCCAAGCTCTCAATCAAAACAACAACGCGACCGACCCGCAAAACGGAACATCACAACCACAACAACAACCACGCGTCACCACGACAACAACCCCGCAACAACAACATGACCATCTGGGCAACAACATGGCAGCCTGGGGTCAGGCTTTTCAAGGGGGAGGATAATTGTTACCGATAAGGGACCGATAAGGTATTGAGTCATGGACTCAGAGCACTGTGGCACATGATGCATGTCGCCACCACTCAGATTGTACATTAGGAACGTGTTGCATGCGTTCTCTGATCCGAGGGCCTTTGGTCCCTAAGGATCAGTCACTTTGATCAATGAGGATACTCTATTGTTATTCACTCTTGATTTATTGATCATTCGGTGATCGCTGTCTCCCTTGACTCTTAGGAGTGTCCCCTGACACTTATAGAGAAATCGGGGCCGAAGCCCGAGAAAGGAAGTCGATCTTAAGAGACTATAATACTAAATTAGTAACTAAGTAACTACGAAGTCGCTAAGATCTATACTTATAATAGTAGTATATATAGTAATCGGCTACTAAAATAAACTTTAAATTAGTATATAATTTAATATTTTCCTATAACCTATATAATAAAGTTACGTAGTAAAAACGTATAATTTAGAGGTAATATTAAGGCGAGAGGTACTTATAACTACGGGTTTAAAGAAGAAAAAGAGGAAGAGAGAGGGAATAGGTAGGCGAGCCTAGAATATATAGGTAGCTACTAGGATACTAAGTAGGGCCTATCGGTAAAAATCTCTTTCTTTTCGTTTTAGAGTTTTTAAGAATCCTTCCCCTAGCTTTAAACTATAAAGACGTACTAAATATACTAACTTATTATAATAAGGAATTTTAGTAATTCTCGGTTTCCTTAAAGTTTCTAATTTTATAGATTTTATACCCGATTTACTATACTTTTAGAATTTTAAAGGAACTTCTTAAATTTAGAGGGATAAAAGGACTATCGCCTATAATAACTAGGAACTAGGGATAAGAGATATCGCTAGCTAGGGTAATAACTAGGATAATAATATTTAGTTAATGTAACTAAGAAGTATTAAGAGTATATAATTAATCTAGTTCCTAGGGATAGGAACTCTAAAGAAGGAAGGCTCTATTAGGTCTAGATAGGTCTAGTGATACGGGGAAAGCCGATATCATGGAAATAGGTGCATTAAGCGGAAAAGTCTGTCAAAGTGTGATGGTGATGTCTCGGGAGCTCGCATCGCAGCCTGCATCG
>MU857276.1:0-12779 GCA_033296705.1 Chaetomidium leptoderma
GATGGAATTGGGGGACTTGGCATCCCTACCCAACAGGCGAAGACTGTTGGGTTTGACGATTATGGAGCCCTGCCGAGTACCCCATCTTCGTATCTTAGCTGTTGGTTTTCCAACACGTTCAGGCCGAAATGTACGAAAATGGGGGGCGTACCGCGCGCGCGTGTGCCAAGGCGACTTGGTGATTTCACTACACAGTAGTACATCCCGCACGGCCTAGATGTCCGGCCTCTAGCATAGCTAAGAAGTGTCAGGGGCAAAAATACGACGACCACGGTGGGACTCGAACCCACAACCTCAGTCTGGCAATTCTCCTTCAAATTTCTTTCTAGGAGGACCACACGCTACCATTACGCCACGTGGCCAGTGTTTGTCTAATTGTAGCGTGTGGTCCTCCTATCATGAAGGATTCAAGACTGAGGTTGTGGGCTCGAGTCCCATTTCAATCGGCTTTCTTTTTACTTTTTATAGGTAGGGGAGGTCGGTTAGGTAGTCGGGTAGGTAGGAGAGGTCGCGTAGATAAGGGAGGTCGCATACTAGGTAGGGCAACAGCGACGGTATCGCGGGCAGGCAGGGCAGGCAGGGCAGACAGGACAGAAGGTTAGGAGGATAATGCGGCTTGGTTATGTTGGGTAGTACTTAGTTAGAAAAGAAACAAGATTGATAAATCTTGCTTTTATTACGTTTTGGAGCAGAGATTTAGAGTGTAGGAGAGAAAAAGCTGGGGGGTCAGGGTGAGTGAGGGCTTAGAAGTGGGATTATGGTCCCGTAGGCCCAGGTACATAGGTGGTCTGAAGAGACCGCCATATTATTCTACATCTAATATTTATAACTATAACGATGCTTCTTTTTCCCAACCTATTAACTCCCGCTGGCTATACAATGCAAACGACGCTGACAAATAGAAACAGATAGGGATTATAGCTTGAGATCGAACTTTTTGACGAGTCGCGCGCCAAAAGTGTAAAAGAGCAGCGGGATGGGGACGAGGCCGAGTGATATGAAAGCAAGGAGCGAGTTGCCCCAGCCCATATCGAGGGCGCTGTACATGTCGATGGCGCAGAGCGGGAGGAGGGCGCCAGCCAGGGAACGAAGGACAGCCAGGGCGGCGGTGACGGAGGCGGCAGCACGGGGGTAGACATCCTGGGAACTGTTAGTTGTTGTCCATCCCTTGAGAGTTCGATATGGTGAGGGTGGAAAGTGGGGAGGGCTTACCAAGAGGTAGTTCTGGACACACATCTAGAGCAAAAGGTTAGCACGGGTACTCTCTTGATTGGATTGGGGGGGCCTCGAGTCCTAGGACGCACCATAACACCCATAAGACCAAAAGCAAATATCACGACGCCAACCATGGGCACGATCCAGTGCACGTGGTATTGGATGGTCCAGCCATAAATGAAAAGCCCGGCAGGAATGGCGATGCCGGCAGGCATAGTAAACCAAGGCGTGAGTCTGATCTCGGGACGATGACGCTCGCCGATGTCAAGCTTGCTCTTGACCAGCCTGTCTGAGAGGGTGCCGAAGATGCCGATGCCGAGGGCCATGCCGATGGCCGAGGGAATGAAGACGAGGCCGCTCTCGCCCTCGCCAAACCCGTAATGGGGAGGGAACACAAGACTGAAGGTGGAGAATAGAAGGTACAGAATACCGTCTGTTATTTTGTTAGCGCCGATACTGGGCAAGGGGACGAGAGCAAATGACTCACAGGTAACGGCAATGTAAAGAGCCATGCAGGTGACAATAGGGGCGAAGAACAGCAGCTTCAGCGGTCGGACGATGGCTACCTTGATCTTTTCGGCAGGGGAGGCGGCATTGCCGGCAAGCTCGCTCCGCAGCTCCTGGTTGCCCGTCTCCTTGCGCAAGCGCGCGGCCTTCTTCTCCAGAATGACGGGCGCGTAGGACTCCTTCAGGGTGAAGAAAGTGAAGACGGTAATGATGCCAGCGACCATGGCGATGAGCCAGTACACCCACCGCCAGCCAGCGGCGCGGATTAGATAGCCGCCGGCAACAGGTCCGACGCAGGGGCCGAGCAGGGGGCCGAGGGCCCAAGCAGCCATGGCTCTTCCACGCATCTCGACGGGCATCATGTCGGCAATGCTGCCGCTACCGATGGTGATGGGCACGGAACCGGCGACGCCCATGAGGAAGCGGAAGGCCATCATCATGCCGATGCTGTTGCTCAGGGCGGTGCAGATGGTGAAGATGGTGAAGAAGACATTGCCGATGTTGTAGAGCAGCGACCGACCGTAGATCTCGCTCATCGGGGCCACCATGAGGGGACCAAAGGCAAAGCCCAGAATGTAGACGGACAGGATGAAGGTGGCGGTGATGGACGACTCTTCCTTGAACTCGGCCAGAATTCTCGGAATGCCAGGGGCAAACATGGACGATCCAAGAGGTCTTTGGGCGCGTTAGTCTCGGAATAATACAGTTGTAGCCGCCGCCGCTCTCTCTTATGCATAGACACTCACGTAATGAAGGTCAAGACGGCGAGCACAGCAACGTTGCTCCATTTCTTGCGCATAGTCCAGTTCATGGGGTTCGTGGGGTCGCTGGGGCCATCCCAGGAGACAACGTTGGGGTCTTTCTCCTCCTTCTCGCCGGGGGGGACGCCATCTCTGGTGGCGGGCTCGGAGCCAGCGTCGGCCACGATGGTAGCGGCTTCCAAATCCGAGTTTGGTTCGTAAGCACCCTTCTCAAGGTCGAGATCGGAGCGCTTAGTAAAGGCTAGTTGTGACGATGAGGAGTCGGCCATGGTGGTGGACTGTTGTGTCGTCAGTCGCCGAGGATATGGAAACAGTTCTTGGCTGCTGAAGACCAGATGCACCCAAGGCGAGGCATGGCGTGGTCTTTGTATTTGTAGCCTAGCCCCCAGACGCCATCAGCGGGACGGCCAACAACCCGAGTGCCCGGGGGCGCACCATGCTCCGGTGCATAACTCGAAATCTTCGGGCTTGGCAAAACGCGAACAACGGGACGGACCCTGATCCAAGATCGGCGCCCTTGACCTGGAGTCCTTGACGAGGCGGGCTCGGCAGCGCCACCGGGGGCCAAGCCGTTGATGCCTTGAGGGATCTGGTCGCACATTGGACAAAGTTTCAACTTCCAAGACCTGGTTCCAAGTTCTTGGGACACCTTTGGAATCATGTTAACATGTCAAACCCCATCTCGAGAAATCGGGTTGACGCTTTCCGTGTGGTCGGCGACAGGTGCCGAGTTTGGTTCTGGCTCCTTCCGAGCGCGCCCACGGGCTGCACATTTTGCACAAATCGTGCATAACCCGCACCGGGTGCACGCGCTTCCGCTGTGCTGGAGACGGTGCCCCCGGATTTATGGCGGGGCGAAACCCCTTTCTGGAGGATTTTTGAGAAGAAAGCCAATCAGGGCAGCCCGTCGGAGCTCCAACATTGGACGAGCGGGCCCCAATTTCGTCTGCCGCAGCTTGTTCTGGAACAAGAAGTTGGCTGGAGCCAATAAATCGCCCGTTTGCACTGATAACTGGTCCCTAATTCTCGCTTTCGCTTTCATGGCCCGCCCGCTGCTCGGTCACCTCCGAGGCTCCGCCGCTGCCATGAGGATTCCAGCATGACGGCGCACCGCAACACGGAGGTTGTTTATCGCCGACGAGGCCACTCCCTGCCCAGTAGCGCATCGAGATGCTTGGCTCGAGCCTGGCCATTCGGGAGATCTGCATCAATTCTTCGCCCTTATCTCCGGCCGTCTCGAGTTCGCTACAGCCTGCAGGGCTCTAAACTTAAAAGCCGAGAAACGGCTCTAAAAAGTCTCGATCTTATCATCTATCTTTGAACACCCGACACCTCGCTCAAGCAACAAACAAGACTATAACAAAAAGAAAGCAAACACCACCACGGCTTCCCTGCGACGGCGTCCCCCACAACCTCCCTCCCTACGCGACCTGCCCGCCCGCCGCCGGCGGCCTTCTCATCAACCCCGCCAGCGGCGGCGGCCCCAGACTGTCCGGGTCCGGCGCCGGCACCCCGCACCGCACGCCCACGCTCCGCCACTGCCCGCCCACGGCCCGCTCCTCGGGGATGAACACGGCCGTGTTCAGATACATGCGGCAGCCCGGTTCCGAAAACAGCCGCGCCTCGCACCCGGCCTCCTTGCTCGCCAAAAACTTGCCGCACCCGCCTACCCGCGGTAGGTTGTAGCACGCTTCTTCTTTTGTCGGACCACCGTCGCCGCCACCGTCGCCGCCGCCAGGTTGGGGTGGTTGGGGCGGGGTGAGCTGGAAGATGACGCTGCCGCGGCAGGTCGAGGGCCCCGGGACGCCCGAGAAGATGGTTGCCGAGATGGGTTGGTTCGGGCCCAGGGTCGAGTTGCCTGTCGGGTCGCCGTTGATGGTGACTTGCCCTGGCGTGTCTTCGGTGATGTCGACGCCCGCGGGGAGGTTTTCGACGGCGAGGGCTTGGTGGGCGGGTGTGAGAAGGAGCAGGAGGAGGGAGAGGAGATGGTGTTGGGGGTGGTGCATTGTGCGTGATTTGTGGTGAGTGACCCTGTGACGACGGCGGTTGATAGCCCTCCTGCGCTTTTAGTGCCCCTTGTTCGTACGTGCTGTGGTGCCTTGACTGTTGATAGACTCAGCGCTTTGTTCTGAGAGTCTTCCCTTATGCCAAAGAAAAAGCCAACGAGAGCTGCCCAGCAGTTCTGAGAGAACTGGACCCAGCGAGACTTGGTGTCAATGCCAAGCATTCTCGGGTTTCATCGTGATGCGCCTCCATGCATCAGATATTGACCCTGACCGTCAAACAGAGCTCCGTCCCGAGTGGGTGGGACCGTGCGCATGCCGTGTTCCCCAAGGAGATATCCGGCAGACCAGATTCGGTAAAAGATCAGGCCGAGGAAAGTCTTGCCGGCTCGGTGCCCCTCACCGAGGTAGCTCCGATGGTACGCCTTGGGCAACACTGATAGGCCCCAATGCACCCACTCAACAGGAGAGTGTCTTCGATGACATAACACAACAGCAATAGCCTGTTTCCTCCGGGGTGGTTCGTAAATCAGCGATCCGCCGTCTTCCTCCACTCCATGAATCCAGCCATGGCTGGAGTCGGCTTTGAGGAGCCAATCCAGCGCCGTGACGGGCAACGTGTAGTGTTACACGGTGGAACCACACACACAAAACGATCACTGAACCATGGCAACTATTGGCCATGACGACGGAACATCCGTTCCCCAGAGCCTGTTATCTGTTTCTTCCCCGCCCGAGCTACACATCCCCTGGGGAGCATGTCTTCAGATGAATGGAGGTGCATGGAATCCGGATAATCCTGTTTCGGTCCCGACCTGAGAAGTGCCGCTGATCTACGAGACATCCGGTAGGAAAGAGGCCTATAAAGGGGAGGCCTTACCCCTCGTCAGCTCATCCATCTCACCCCTCTGTTCTCCAATTCCCTTCCGCAAGTCAGACCACACGGACAGAAAGCATCACATTTATTGTTCCCACCCAAACCAGCAATTCTTCAAGCGTCAACATGAATCCCTGCGACTGCAAAAGCTGCTCTTGCAGCAACTGCGATGGCTGCTCCTGCTGCGTGAGCATATATCTCTTAGAACAGGCTCACGACTTGTCGGACTGACCGTGATGTAGAAGCACTAAGCGATCAGGCTCGAGGGGTAGTTGGTGAATACGATGGCAAAGAAACGGAATTGCCTCGGGACCGGCACAGGAATGGCTTGGAAATGACGTCTGTATCTCTTCTGATCAGTCCAGTATTAGTTGTAACATAGACAATCGTCTATCATGCCCGGGTATCAACCGTCCGCCCACCCTCGTATCCAGTCAATGCAAGATCTATGCCACCTTACTCCTCCCTAAACGTAGCATTGCAGACCCCATCACGTCCTAGCAACCTTGGTAGGCGCCCAGTCCCCTAACCACCCCCTCGCCTTGGCAAGATTTCCTCCCTCGGCTTCCAGCGCAGCAATACACCACTCAGGCTCCCAAACGCCCTCGGCAGCCAACATCTCAGCCGTCTTCTTCCGCCGCTGCGAGGCCTCGTCGACACAAAAGTGCAGCGGCCTCCCATGGTCCGCAATCTCCTCCAGCAGCGGCCTCACCAACGGCAGCGCCGCCGCCGCGCTGCTGCCCAGCTTCTCCATCCCCTGGTTCGCCCGCCCCGTCTTGCACCACTCGTTGACGCACCACTTCCTCCCGCACCCCGTCATCAGCTGCGTCAGGTACCGCCTCTCGATCCGCCGGCGTAGCGCCTTGCCCTCGGGGTCGTGCATGTTGACGTACAGCGGGGAGAAGCAGAGGCTACAGAGCCCCAGCTCATTCCCGGGTCCCTGGCCCATGCGGGTGCCGCCGTTGATCTGGCCGCGGGGTCCGATGCCGTGGAGCGTGCGCCCGCAGAGCTCGTCGCGGCAGACCACTGGCACCGACCGCGTCGCCTTGTCGAGCTCGTGGTTCGCCGAATGGGCGGCCATGTCCCGGAGCCGGATGATGGCGCCGCAGAGGTGGCAGTCTGTGGTGCGCGCTCCGTCGGCGCGCTCGTGGGCGGTCAGGCCCGAGATGACCGTCTCTGCTTCCGAGGAGGGGTCGAGAGGGTCGCCTTCTTGGGGGACTTCGAGGTGGCAGAACTGGCAGAGGATGAGCTTGCCGGGGCAAACGGTTGTGCGGTGGCGCGCGAGTTCGGGCAGGGAAGGAAACGTGAAAGGCGTCGAGGGCCCGCAGGAGGCGCAGGTGTGCTGTGTGTGTTGGATGTAGTCGTGCTTGGCTTTGCTCTGTGGGCTGGAACCGTGGGCGTCCGGGTGTGTAGGACAGTGCCAGTGACTCTGCCAATCCTCGGACCTCTTCTGGAACACGTTTTTGCAATGTGGGCAGACAACATTGTTCCTCAGACAGAAGTTTTGGTGGAGCACCATGGTGCGCTTTGGTATCATTTGCAGGCAGTTCCGGCACTGCTCCTCTTCTGCGGAGGGTGGTGAGCTGGTGAGGTCGACTGGGGCTCCAGCAGAGCCTTGGGAATCGGCCGCCCTTGCGCGTAGCGTGTAACGACCGGGCTTTGCTCCCGCAGGCTCGGTCCCGGGGATGGAAAAGCCATGGACCGAAATCAAGAGGCTCTCTGCGCCCTCAAGCTCGGCGTTTGTCGGCTGAATAACAATGCGCTTCACGCCGTCCTTGGGCAACGAAAATTCGCCAAAGATATGCTCGGTGTCTCGTGGTAGTGCCCGTTGCCGCGCCGTCTTGGGGCTTACGAAGAGGTCAACTTCATGATCTTCGTCTAGTGACAACTCGATGACGACGGCACGGGTCTTATCCCAGGATGGCAACTCGTAATCGACATAGTCTCCCACCAAAACCTGGCCCTCGACGTCCTTCCAGATATCTATCGCTTGTCCAACCGAACTTCCGGAGACGGTTCCTGGTGCGCGTTGGGCCTTGGCAGCTATCTGCCGTAGTGTCTCGCGCGCCTGTTCTTCGTTGAGGGGCTCGATGTCGACTTCGAGGTCTGTGTCAACGACACAGATGCCGTCCCCTTCGGGCTGAAACTTGTCTGCCAGGAACCGAAAGTCTTCCCCCTTGGCGCCCTGAATCGAGAAGGTGGAGTCGATGGAGAGGGTGGTAAAGTTTCCGCGGAGTTGCCTCTCGAGCAGAGGCTTCCAGTCGTCTGGATTGTAACCGGCTTCTAGTGGCCGTAGACGCACATACGTGCCCTTGGGAAGCTGTTTCGCTTTGACCGTGATGTGGACTCCTCCGTCTCTGGGACTGCCGTCTTCGTTGTTGACGAGATTTATCACCTCGTTCTCGACGGGCGGTATATCCGACTCCTGTATCCCCAGCGCCTCTAGAAGGTGAGCACTTAATGCGACCTCGCCCTCGCCCGACGAAAACTCGCGTATCCCAGCATAAACCACATTTCCGTTCTTTTGGTTGACCAACTGAAACATCAATGGGTCGGGTAGTTGCTGGTATGCCTCATGATACTGGGAACGTTCTCGTCGGGCATCGGCTACCGAGTATGGGTTGTAAGGATCGAAAGCGGTGAATGTGTGGGACGTCGACGGGCCAGTTGTCGTGGAAGCAGCAAGTAGCTGCTCGAGGGCGGACTGCGGTAGCAACATCTTGTCACCCTGCAAGTCCTTGATTGACACGCGCGAAGGATGCGCAACACTGAACGACGCCGACCAGTTGAGTTGCAACGGCTGTTCGTCCATCTTGATCGACTCGGGGCGTTCTCGATCTCGAATTCGGCGTCGGTCGTGGACGTGGGGTGGTATGAAAGGTCGTTCGTTGACTGCGAATCCGTGGGCGACCGGAGGGGGAGGGGCTAAAACGAAAGACGATCTATGAGCTTGATTGTTGCCGGCGGCATGTTAGCATTATTGCGACATAATCGCAAGGAAGTTGCATGAATTGATCTGTCTTCACGGTAGAGAACGCCGCTGCTCGTGACGAGCTCCAGCAATTTCTTGCAGTTTCCACGCTGATGACGCCTGTCAGTTGGGCCGCGCCACCCCGCCAAGACCTCGGCCACCAAGTGGGGCACCGCCCGAAGCCAGGAGCCTGGCACATGGATTTGGGAACAGAGGGAGTCAGTCGGATACGTATCCGGAGAATCCAAAGCTCGGGCTGTCCTCGACAAGTTCCCCGCACTTAACTTGACTCCCGAGTGGGCCCGTAGCTGCTGGTGGTCCGCCCAATATTCATTCCATGTGTAATTCCCATCAACGGAAGATGCACAACCCCCGCTTTCAGTTGAAGGAGTGGGGGTACTTCCCCGCAGTCAGTCGCGGTCGCGACATGCGGGTCTAGCGATTGGAGATGCACAATTGCAGATCCGCCCGAGACGATCAAGCAATGATAAGATAAGAGGTTGGGAGATTTCTCAGCTCATTGATGAGAATTGCCCGTTTTTCTGCTGGCACACACACACACACGTGTCCAACGAGTTCTTGGTCACGCTGTCTGCAGCCATCCGCAGCCATTCGCAGCCATTCGCAGCCATCACGACTTGCACGACGACTGGGCCAAGACAAGTGTGACCCCACGCCGCTCTGCAGCAGCAATGCACCAAAGAAGCACTCTTCCTCCCTACGCTAGGCCGGGTAAACACAACCTACCCATCTTCTTCCCTCTGGCGCCATGTCGATGCTCGAGCTCCAACAGAGCTCACTTCACGGATCTTGGTGCTCCGGCGAGCAAGATGCCAGTTGTCCAGTTGTAGCAACTTCTCCACACCAAGATCTTGGGTGCAATCTGTCTGTTGACGCTCAAGCCTCCTCTCCGGGTTGCAGACCCTGGCCCCCTGGTTCGCTGATTGATCGACCCCCGTCTCGCATGCAGCGGCCCACCACATCCCATCATCCCAATCAACACCGCCTTGTCAAACATCGGCGCTGTCATCCGCGGTTCCGGTTGTGGGTTGGACCAGCATTCATTCCCCAAGTATAATTATTCTGCCCGGAGCTCCCGCGACCGCCGGCTTTTGGGCAGCACCTTTGTTCCTTCATCACTCCTGACCAGGCTGTCCACCCAAGAGAAGAGGTACAAACCGCAGGGCATTCCGTCTTATACGATGACCCAGACCTGCGAGTCTGATAACGCTTTACCCATCGAGATCCAGCATTCCGCCCTCGTCCAACTCCTTGCCAACTCGCTGGTGCTGTCGCAGACGGCACCCTACCTCTCCTGCTACGATGTCTTGAACCTTGCCGCCGCCGCGCGGGCTCTCCGCTTCCTAGTCTACCACACACCCGACGTCTTCCGTCGCCTAGAACTTGGCACTGTCAAGACGGCACAATTCGACGTAGACGCCGTTGATCGCGGGGGGGAAACCTGGCGCAATGTGCAGCTAGATGAGACCCTGACCGAAGACGAGTAGGCCCTCCTCGTCGATGCTACTTCTTCCGCATTCCGCTGACACTTGCCTATTACCACAGCTTCTATTCGGGCCCTCTGCGGGGCATCTTCTCCAACCTCCGCCGACTCGATATCCTAAGGGACGTTCAGGTCCTCTCGCTCGACGGCCTTTCCGTCACGGCCGAGCTGATCCACGATATTTTGATCGACCCTTCCTTCTCCGTTCGCATCTTGTCGATCCGCGGCGTCAAGAACCTAAATGAGCGGAAACTTCGCGGCGCGCTGCAGTATGCCTGCCGCGAATCGAGGCCCGAAGGGACACCGCGTTTGAGGGGTCTATATGTTTTTGGGTCGAAAGACACGCCGGCGGCATCGGCGCCCAAGAACGACAGCCGAAGCCCGTCCCCGACGAGTCCGGCCGGGGTCGCCGCAGCTTGGAACGACCGGAGTCAGAAGGCTTTGACAGATGTTTTTGCCGTGGAGCCGGAAGCATGGTATGTCCGCCGTGGCGACCAGCTCCCGATCCGCGTCAGCTCCGATTGGGCATCGACACTGGTTGCTTGTGCTGGGGTTATTGCATTCGACTCCGTCCTGTGTACCGGACCACGACACTTCAACTCGCCCGCCTGGGGAAGTGTCAGCATCGAAGCCCTGGATGCTGCCGCCTCCGCTTCAGCACCAGCCGTGCCTCATTTCGGCATTGCAACGCACAGTCTCGACGGATGCGCCTCGTGCGGTTCAGCACCAGAGGGCTGGACAGTCTGGGGCGAGGAGGTGTTCGCGTCCCAGCGGGATCCTGACGGGAGGAGGACGAGCGAGAGTTGCATGGCCGATCTTGCCAGATTTCCCCTGCTTGCGCCTCCGCCGATGCACTCAGCAAGCCTTCGCGTTGCCATGTGTCCGACTGGCCAGACTGTGAGATCTCGTCTCCCCTTCATCCCGCAAGGAAAGCAACAAAAGGCGCGGTTTATCCCACGGTGCTTTGACTGCATCCGAGACCGCTACTGCGGAGGATGCCGTCGATGGTGGTGCGAGTCGTGCTACATCGGACCCCGCGCGTCGTCCCCGGGAGAACATGCCGGATCGCACGCGGGACCTGACTCTGTAAGCAACCCCCTCCCAACACCAGTGCGGCCAGCGTGAACGGCAACGCAAATCCAGTGGGCAAGATCTGCGATGGAATCTGCGTGGGTGGGATATGCTCGCTCCAGCAACCCTGAGCGGTCTGCCCGCTGTCAGCATAGAGACACAAGTTGGAAAGGGGTCAATTCCCATCCCCAACGTTTGGGCTCAGATTTGATACGGCAAGCCGAGCGAGCAGTGGCGTTCGCAAGTTTCCATCCGGCGGGAGGTGTCAAAAGGTCCATATCCCTTGGGCTTGCACTTTGCCCGCGCGGTTCCCAAGAATGCTCTCGGAGAAGCGATTGCATATGCTGATCATCATCACCAGGCACACGTATTCAAGAGTTGCTGGGAGTGTGGTATGAATGTAAGCTCTTCTAGCAGGCGAGGAAGTGCCAACATCGCAAGTTAACAGCTCACAACCATCAGTGCAAAGAATGCATAGACCACACCCAGCGCATGTGCCAGAGATGCGGCGGCGGGTACTGCCTCATCCACAACGAAGGCTCAAATATGGTTGCGGTATGTCCATCACCCGGATTTTAAACCCCTAGAATAGGAGCTAACGTGGATCATCGCTTCTAGTGTGATTGTAAGACTAAAACCGCACTGCAAGCAACTACTCTCGCCGTTACTGACGTCTCCTCCCACAACAGGGTGTGCAGGAAGAAGCAGGCGCTTTCTTCGGGAGCGTTCTTGACCGATTCTCGGCCTGACTTTGCCGACTTTCATGACCCATCCCCCCATGCTCCTTGTTGTCTTTCTTGAAGCGGAGGAACAGCCCTCTCTACTCCCATTTCGATGCTCACTTTTGGGTCTCTAATCTGCTCTATCTCCGCTTTCCCTGATCCGCTCAATCAGGTTTCTGTACGGTTCCGTTACAACTCCTCTCCTGGTTTTCCATTTCTACTTTGATAATACGGGGTAGCAAGCACGCACAGTTGCTATATGTTCATGTTTTTATTTGCGAACCCTCTTGGGCGGTTGGTAATATTGTTTAGCGGGTTTGGAACTACTGATGAATTATGATACCCAACTCAATTATACAAAATGTCTTTTGCCTCAACCAGTAATGAGCATCTTAATTGTTTGTTCTAGACTTGGGATTTCGGGGTCGTAATGCGTACTAAACCTGGAATGAACTTCTTGCATGATCAACTGATACTCGGGGTCGCATTCGGAAGATAGACAACTGGAATGGAGAGTGTATTGATTGTCTTAATGAAGTAAAGAGAACCAGTAAGAATAACCACAGAAATTGCTCCAAGACACCCAGGTGATTCTCAGCCAGATATTACTTCCATACGCGACGCGAACTGGTACTTGACTAAGAAAGACCAGCTAAAAATAAAAGAATTCCCCCAGTCAAGTAATACGCCCCTTCCAGTCAAGCCCCAACCAACGCCGTTAATGAAAAGAAACCCCCAAACCAAGCTAACAAAACCGCCCCAGTCCTTCATACATTACCACCCAGTAGTAGCAATAGCAATCTTCCAAGTTTCAAAGCGACCAGCTAACCTCCTGCGCATCATTCCACTCCTGCGACTTGCACAGCCCGGGGATCTGGTACTGCTTGGCGCCCAGGATGCCCAGCGTGGTGGTGCCTGTCGTCGCCCGCGTAGCATAGGCCTCGTCGAACCACACGTCGGTGAAGGACGGGAAGCCGGCCAAGGTCGAGCCGTAGTAGGGGCGCTCCACCACCCAGTCGGCGTTGACCCGCGCCAGCGTGGGCCCGCCTGAGATGGTGATGGTGTAGGTGTGGCCTTGGGAGAGGTTGGAGAGGGTGCTAAATTGGGGCCGGGGGGGGTGGTTAGTGTGATTGATAAGGGGGGATATA
>MU857277.1:0-12675 GCA_033296705.1 Chaetomidium leptoderma
TCCAGCCTCTGGGCATGTCCTTGCATTGTGGCCAGACTTGCGGCAGATGCCACAGAGCCGCGAACCCGTCCGACGCCTCTTTGACGACCCTTCATTTTCCTCCTCGACGCGTCCTTCCTCTTCAACTACGCCCTTCTCTGCCATTATATCCCTGGCCTGGCTTCCATTAATGGCCCCTCCATCTTGGAGACGCGTCCGTTTGGCCCTCCGGCGCTTGGAAAGTGCTTCGTTGGCCTCTTGCAATGTCCGTACCTCGGCCTCTAAAAGGAGAGTTCCGCTCCGCGGGCAGTAAAAAAACGCTCCGCGGGCAGTGTCTAACCGGTTTTGGAGGCGGTGGCCCAATGCGGCAGGCGGTCAGCCACATCGTTCTCCACCCCCAAGTTGGCCGGAAAGGCATTGCAATCGCCCCTCAAACACAGTTGAACAAATTAAACCACCACCAACCTCATCATCGCCCCCGAGGAGGCTATAGAATTGGGCTAATTTATCGATTTCTGCAATGCAAAGCTAAACGCTTGAAGAAAAAAAATCGCTGTCGGGTCGTCAGAGGAGTCCAACGGGCAAAGAACGAGTGTGCCAGACACAGTGGCTGCGACAACACCTCTGACAGCGCCCTCCCTACATCATACTTCCAGCATGGCCAGGGAAGGCGATTCTAGACCTAGAAACCACCCCCCTCCTCCCCTTCCCCGTCATATCCCATGCATTCATCGTCTTCGTCGTCAAGCCCGGTCAAAGCAACAACGATCTGGCTCTGCGTATCGCCTCGAGGCGCGGAGTCGGGGTTGTAGTCTTGGAGGGGGTTGGGAGAGGACTGGCGGTGACGCGCCTTTGGTGCGGCCTTCGATCCCACGCGGCTAGTGTGTTTGGTGATCTTTGTCTTGGTCCTCGACGAACGCGCTGACGCTGTCGAGGTCGCCTTGGGGAGTCCGTTAGAGGCTTTGGGTATGAAGCCGCCATCGACATCGTCGTCGTCCTCCTCCCAGAATGACCGTTTCCGACGGCCCGATGGCTGCGTCGGCCGGTGCCGCATGCCGGCCGTTGAGTTGTATCGTGGCCCAGCTAGGAGGCGGTGCGTCACGGGAAATTTGGGGGGCTGAATGACTTCGCACAAGTCGTCAGGACAGCCTGGAACTTCCTCCATGGTGAGAACACGCGATTGCCGTGGTTTTCGGTGGAATCGGCGGACTAGGGAGTCGGTGGTGTCAGGAACACCTTATAAAGCTGATTGCCAAGGAATATGCGCTATCATGAGGCAGAACGGGGAACGAGTTGATGCTGAAGATGTTCCTTTCACACAAAAGACTGATCCTTAGGGGGCAAAGTCCTTGCGGATGAGGAGGGTCTTCCTCCACTAATGTACAGTGATAAGATAGCGACTCGACTTCTCTTTCCGAATATCCCTTGCCCTTGCCTCTCGGTTTCAATGTGTTGTGACAGGTGGTGGCAGTTGGGCCGAGGCCAAAAGGGGCGGCAGAATTCAATTTGGCCGGCAGAACTTTTGACCGCCTCCAAAAGCGGTTAGACACTGCCCGCGGAGCGTTTTTTTACTGCCCGCGGAGCGGAACTCTTCGTAAAAGTCAACCACATGAATGGTTCTTCTCAACGTGATTTCCCTTGTCCACGCGGCAGAATTCCTTGCAGTGGCACGCCTCATCCTCGTAACCAAAGACCCAAGGAGCCGGAATTAGCTCCTCGTCAGGAACAGTTCCACGACGAATCATCATGTTCACGTTGCCCTCCGTGACTTCGACGGGGAGATCTGAGTTGTGTTGGTCCAAGACTCTGATGCCCAAGACCTTGTCCAATTTCCGCTCATGTAGCAACAATGAGAGCTCGACCAGGAAGTCTTGGTTCCTTAGGGAAGGAAATTCGGCATCCGAGAAGCCGAACTCGTATGGTACGAACAGCCTCTCGTTGAGTCGAAACGATCGTGGCCATACGACGCCATCATACTTGTGGGCAATAGCGTTGGTACCGTGGCTCATGTCCCACGGTGCCGACATGTTTCGTGAGTCGACAAGTCGGTGCTTCGGGAGGATCGGAAAGTGCTTGTGCAGTAGGGCGATTCCCAGGTCTTTGTTGACGTTGTATCTCAGGAAGAGGTCACGAATAGGACCCATGACAGTGGTCAGCGCGTTCGATTGTTGAAATTTTTCGAACGCAGAGCCGAGGCTTGGAAGCGAATCGTACGCCCTGGGGTCATATGACCTAAACTGGAGTTGAGAAGGTGCCAGGGGAACCGGATTGCAGGCAACTTACGTCAAAGCGTCTGGCACTTGATCGAGAGTTGGCAGAGTGCCGAAACTTGCAGCAACTGGCGCCATTAGAGACGCTTCAGTCCGACAAGTGCTTGCAAGGGCTGGTGAGAGGAGGTGACTAGAATCGTCAACAGTCGGACAGCACAGGAGGGGAGAGCAGTAGGAAGAGTGGCCATGAAGGCTCAGGCTTGGTTTATATGCCAGAGTACGCCTGGGGGGCCAAGAAGTGGATGCCAGGGATGCTCATCAACCGGTCAGCTCGACTCGTCACATCCAGAGGGGTTGAAGAGAGACCTACGACAAGGAGGTCGAGGTTTTCAGGCAATGTTCAATCACGTCCAGGCCAACAATGGTTCGTGAACCTTTGCGTTCCATTCCACCTCGGTGCGATGGAGAGCCAAGCACTCTCTTGCATGGTCCGTAGCACCAAACAAGAGCCCAGAGGGGAAGGTAGTCGAAAAGGTGCACCTCCTCTTGTCCTATTCTTGTCCCATCCTGTCCTTATCGTTTCCTCCAGGAGCCTGAGGGCGGATCGTACACAGCTTCAATCTCTGTGCGAATCTCGGCGTCATTGGTGCCCGTCCGGTATTTCGTAGCACCGAAGATGCCGTAATAGACCTGTCAGAAGCGCTTCCCTCCGTATCACCAGCCCACTTCCACCCCTACACCGGCCCCAGCCGGCACAAGGCCACCAAGCGCAACACCCGCACCCGATGCACGGCACGCACCCCCAGTGCAGGTACACGCGCATCCACACCCCCTTCGAATCCATCCTCCCGGCCTACTTCCCCGACGCCGCGAAGGTCTATCTCGTCGACTACGACATTACCCTCCGCCCGGGGACTTCTGAGATCCCCTTCCGCGGGCGGAGGTGGTATAGTGGAAGCGGGGTGTTCGTTGAGGTGTGGATCTGGAGGCGGAGTGCTGGGTTCGGCGGAAGTCCTCGCTGGAGCTGGAGGCTTCGGCCAAGGGCGCGGATGAGGCGAATCGCGTGCCGGTGGAGGAGGTTGCGAGGTGGGTGGGGGAGTTTTGGAAGGATTTCAGCTTGTGGAGACATCATGGGGGGTTGTGGCGCGAGGGGAGGCAGGGGATTGAGGTGGGCGTTGTGGCGCTTTTGGAGCTGGATGAGGAGGGGAGGGTGAAGTCTGACTGATTGGGGTAGGGGGAGGGAAGGGGGGTTGGTGTTGGAGGTGGACGCGGAGTGTTGATGCATTGTTTTCTTGGAGTCCTTGTTCTCCTATGGTTCAAGACCGGTTCTTAAAAGTTAGGGGGTTTAGGTAAGGTATCTTTGATCATAGGCACATAGGAGTGATTTCTCGGTGCTGTCTGGTATTGGATGATTTGTCGTTCATTGCATGTGTTCAAGGAATGCTTCAACGTTTGGACTAGACTAGGCATGATATATCAGTACTGCGTACGTAGAAACAGCATTAATGTGATTTACTAGCCTTTCCCTGCATACTTATCAATTGAACTGACCCATTACTAAGATACTCCTCACCCGCGACAGGGATTACCGCTCACTATTGTAGGATGGCGATGTTCACTTTCTACCTGGGGCCGTGGAGATCGGTATGGCCCTTGGCAACAGTCAGAAATAGGAGGCGCGTAGCATAGAAAGGGAAACCCAACCCCAGCATTGATAGCCCGGTCGCAACGGCGCCGAAAGGGCCCGTTGTCGTCATATAGTACTGTCCAGGACTGAAATGGAAGCGAAGCCAAAATATCCGAATAACACTATGTCGAGAATCAGCCTAGTGGACTCAATTACGGTGTTCCAGAGGTACTTACTGGAGCATGCCGGGAATGTTGAGGGACAATGGCACAGCCGCCAGCTTGGCCAGTCCCAGGCTTACAGATGCCTTGGCTCAGCGTTGACGCCGCCGAGGTGTGTCTGAGGGAGGTCGCTGCCGGTAGTATCGGTCGATGCATCGTGCCGCGTAACCTCGAGAGAGACTTCGTACGTAGCATCATCCATGTGCTCCGGCGTCATTCGCCTTGTCTTGACCGAGAACGAAACGCCATTGATCACGATCCTAGAGGACAGTCTCTGATACCAGTCTGGGCCCACGTGCTTGCCAAACAATTCTTTCCAGGAACTAGGATACTCCCGTTTAGCTTCGAAGCTGTCGAGCCGGGACCTCAAATCTCGATGGTTCCCAAGAGTGAAGATATATGGGTCGTGAGGTAAATGCTTATCAATGAAGCAGAGCACGAAGGTCTGCCCGTGCCCTTTGAACCTCACGCAAAAAGAGACCGCAAAGGGTGCATATTCCCTGGGACCGTGGAAGAAACACCGACTGGTCTCATCCCAGTGACTGCATGGGAGGCCCTCTAGAACGAGAACCTCGGCATCGGACGGGTTCGCGTTGGGTTTGCCTTCAGTCGGGCTTGTTGCATTAGCCTCGGCCGGGAACGAATGTCTGTGCTCACGGATCTTGATGACCGAGCGTCGGGAAACCATTGGCCTGTTGGTGAACGTCCGGTCACCCATCTCGATGTAGAAGCCCCGAGGAGGGGTACAAGCCTCCAGCCTATCGTCCACGCCAAACGGGATTACGCTCAGGGGCGTGCCTCGCCGGAGGAACACATTCGGGCGGACCTTGGTCAAGACCATGCCGACGAATGTCCACACATCATTATCATCCTCGTCTGTGCTGCCGTCATGGATCTGACCAAGAGGGAGAAAATATAGTCGCCCTTTGACGCAATGGCCGTAGGTATCACGGTGGTCAAGGTGGTTGGGCAGAAATGACAGGGAAGCCGTGATTCGCAACCCCCTGTTGGTCATGACGTACTCCGGTTCGACTTCAGACCATATGCTCCCTGGCTTGAGTGTCCGTAATGGCCCTCTAGACGTCCGAGTCGAGTGCATTTCAAAGTCGCGAGGGGACCATGCTAACAGGGGAGCAACGCCCAGCGACTTATCCGCAAAGTCCATCTCGGATGGGTTATGCATAATAGCGCTTGGATTGTGGTTGCAGGCAAAGATAGTCAAGTCGTTGCTTTGGCGGATAATTTCTTCTTGCAGCCGGCGGAAGGCTTTCCTGCCCTCCCCATAGATCATGGGCATGTTGACGTCGAATATGCCGAGCAGGCAGTAGGCGGCATCTTCGGGCCGGGTTGTCTCGCGGTTGGCGGCCCAAGACATTCGGACCCCGACGCTGACGTCGTGGAGCGGTAGGGTCCCATCCAGCACCGGACCTAGAATACCGGTTACGGCGGCGAGTTGGGTGATAAGGTTCGCCTTTGTGCCCCTCATGGTCCATGATTGGTCGTAGAACTGCGCGGTTGAAGGCGCGATCAGTTCCTGGAGGGTCCAGCCCCGAGTGAACCATCGACAGCGGGGGAGGGCGTCGGCGAGCTCGGCATCGGCAGGAAGGTCGGCGAGAAAGACGTGGCAGACCTCAGCTTCCTGGTACCAGCGGAACATGGAGTTGATGCTCTCGGCCAACTCGGCGTGATTCGTTTTGTCGATGCAGCATGTGTCGATCCAGGCCCAAGTATGGTGTTGCCGGGCAGCGAGACTGCAGTAGTCCACGATCTTGCGATAGCCTTTCTTGCATGCCACCGAGGGAGATGGATCGATCATTTCTCGCAGCGTGACCTCCTCATCTTCCCATGTGTGCGAGAGGATTGCGTACGGCGGTGTCGCTGTCCCGAGGAACTCGGCGAACTCGAGCGTGGTTGTGTTGATGAGACGCATTTTGTCGGTGAGCGCGGTTTTCAACTTTGCGACAACAGTGGTCTTCGTAGCACTTATAGCGGCTCTGTCTCCTGCGAGTCCGGACGACGGCCTACCGTATGGTTGGAAGAAGCCCGCTTTTTAGAGACACGGATATGGTCCACGGTGTTCGCGCGGGGTTACGAGGCGCCATCGAGTCGCACAAGCGAGGCAGACAGAGACAGGACCATCTCAGCTCCCATCTAAGCCACGTGGCTGTACATACAGACTGGGCTGCAGTGCGCCCAACTGAGCTTGCAAGTTCGTGTAGGGCGAATTTTTGAATCGATACTGCACATTCATTGATCCAAAACGTGCGTTGGCTATTTCTTGGATATCATCAAGTCACCAAGTCGTCAACAATATCAACGTACAGTCTCCGGAGGCCAGGGAGTAGCCGAGATTCCGGGCTTGAGGGACACAGGCTGTCCACGGCTGGCTGCCCACGGCTGAGATTGACCATGCAAAAAGCGCAAAGCAGAAACTGTTCCAAGTCTTCGGGATGATTTAACGTGCCTGCCCCTTTCAGAACTGAGAAGGAGAGTTGATCAGCAACCCGCCTTTACCCGCATTTATCCACAACGAACCGCACCGGGAAGGAAGTAACGGCTCTACTAGGCATCTCGAGCTCTGTCCACGTCGCCGTTTCGGTGATTCTTGAATTTGAAAGAGACAATCAGGACGCCCGATGAATTTTGGACAACTCGCAAAGTAAACCATGCCATTTGACTGTGCCATCTGACTGTCACCCCCCGAGACATGGCGAGGGTGGCAGCATTGTCTTGTCTGGTTGTTCGAGAGTGGGCTGTGGGTGGCTGCAGAAATGGTGGGGCTCGCAACAGTTGTCACAAACCCAGCCCTTGTGGCGTTTGGCTGTGGCGTTTGGCTGTGGCGTTCAGCTGCGGCAAGCAGGCTACAAGTAGTGCTTGTGTGCGCCACTCTGATGTGGCTGAAAGAGTGGGTTGTGCGCCACTCTGATGTGGCTGAAAGAGTGGGTTGTTCACCGAGAGCATGACCGTGATGAGGGACCGCCGGGATGGGAGGTTGTTACTAGAATCGACGCGTCGGAAGTTAATGTTGTCTTCGGCCATCGAGCTGCCGCTCTCCTCGGCAGATTCCTCCTCCCAGTCTCCATCATCATCGTCAATGGCACTTTCGTCATAGTCGCCCTCGCTGTCCATAATCGCAGAGAACGTGTAGGTCTGCGTAACAACCTGGCTGTTGAACGAGGCGGTCTCCTGCCTGTTGCTGGTTGGTATTGGTGTTTGGAATTGCTGGCTGCCCTGGATGGCGGCGTCTCCGGAGGAGCCTTTGAACTGGAGCATCTTGCTCCTCAACTGAGTGCCAGAAATGTTCTCGTGACCGGATTTTGGCTCCTGGTGGTGGACTGGTGGACCCAGCATCAGTCAAAAATGGCTGTTCAAAGCTGTTTCTGGCACAAGCAAAAAAGCAGGATGCTGGACACGATCCTTGTGGCGCCTGTCCCCGCCGGTTGGCTGCGCGTTAAGCCACTTCTAGCTCTGGCCAATCATCCAGCGCACACTCTTCTCTCTGCACTGCGAGACCAACTTGTGCAGGTGGCTGAGGCTCAGCCCCCAACCCGCCGCCACGTTGCCAAAACGGGTAATGGCTGGACATCCAGCCAGAATGCTATGGAGATAAGGAAATTTTCAGATGCTGAGCCCAGCGCTGATGGGTCAAATCTGGGCGCGAGAGCTGTTTCCGGCGCGCCAGCCCGTTCTGGCTTCCCCAGCACTGAGAGCCCCACATGTGGTGCAGCTTCGTTCCACAAATTGTAGTACGGATAGAGACGTGCTGCTTTCTGCTGTACGAGTAATTAGACAGGAGCCAGTTTTGGCGCTTGTATTGGGCTACATGGCGTTAGACGGAATTGAGTAGGCGGTGTAAACAACACGATTGTTCAGGAAGGCGGTGACATGCGAAGAGGCGGTAGGACTTTTGAGGGATCTTCTTTACCGCTTGCCCCTTCTAGCTCACCGCCTCAGGAGGGTTCTTGCTATTCGCTGTTCATACTACCTTTCTTACCGTCTAGCTTGCCGTCTTGCTTACCGCCTTGCCTACCGCCTTGCTTACCGGCTAGTATAAAGGCAGATATCCGAGAGGTTCGCAGCTGAATACAGCTGTTAAGAAATTAGTGGGCTGGCTGCCAGTCAAGGAAGGCGGTGAAGCGAACCCATCGTCTGCGCGATTGTGCCCGTCTCCAAACAGTCTCACCGCCTACCAAATCGACCAGACCCTGCTCCGACTCACCCGCTTAACCAGGCAAGTCCTCTGCCTCACTGCCTTGCTGTATGCACCTTTATGGACTTTGCACAAGAAGAAACACAGTGGCCTTGTACCCGATCAAGGCAGAAGGGGACGAATTGCATGATGCAGGTTGAGTCATATTCCCAGGTTTAACGTGCATTATCAGCGAGTCGGCCTACTGCATTGGTGGTCCAGCCATTGTCGGTGGTTGCGATGCGCCAGTCGGCCGGGAGGTTGCACTCGGTGTACCAGTTGGCGAGGTGATACTTCGCGGTCAAGATGATGAAGGGGGGGATGGCCTAGCCGAGGGCATTGACTCCCTGGATCACTGTTGCCCATTCGCGATTGCCAGGCTGAGCTAGTTTTGCCTTGCTCAGGCCGTTCGAGGTCGTGACCACCATGCCCGCGGAGATGATGCCCATGATGAACCCAGTCTCGGCGAAGTTTTAGATACCGTCAACCACAATACCGTACTTGGCTATAGTGTTCCGCACAAGCGCAAACCACTCGCCAAGGACCTTTGGATCCTCGCACTTGGCCCTCTGGTAGTCGTATCGACGCGCATAACGCGTACGAAGCTCTGGCTGGCGTTTGACAAATCGATGCGCCCAGAATTT
Source organism: Chaetomidium leptoderma (assembly GCA_033296705.1). Taxonomy (NCBI): domain Eukaryota; kingdom Fungi; phylum Ascomycota; class Sordariomycetes; order Sordariales; family Chaetomiaceae; genus Chaetomidium; species Chaetomidium leptoderma. The sequence continues at coordinate 8,871 of MU857277.1, forward strand.
GCCGACAAGAGGCACGTCGCGTTCGCGTAGCAGTTGGTTGGCCATATCTTCTACACCACACAACCTGGGAGGAAAAGCGCGTTCAGATAGCTCAATGATATACTGAACAATAGCTTCCTCTTCGGATTGGGTAAGCTTCTTAGAATTGGGCGTACTGTCGCGTCGTGCAGGCCGGCCAGCGCGCCGGTCACGGAGGGTTGATTGGGGCACATGATAGAGCTTGGCTACAGCTCTGAGGCTTAAAAATTTGTCGTCTTCGAGAGCTTCAAGGGCTAAGATTACCCTCGCTTCCTTTGAAGTGGCTGGCATATTGGGGTTGTGGAAAAGTTTGATGTTGAGTGTAAAGAGAACGCGTCGCGGTGGACAGTGCGCGACTCGCTGATATGAGCGACTCGCTGAAAATGCACGTTATACATTAACTAGTTAGTTAGTTAATCTGTTTAACGAACTCTTGCGCGATTGTCCTCGACATTTTTGCCCCCTGTCCTGAAATGAGCTATTGGAAAGAATGGCACCGTTGATAGTGATGTGCAAAAGCCTGGAAGCTTGCAAGAATTGCTGTGCATCCTGGGCCCGCGGGACACGAGACGACCAGCCCGTCAAGAGTTGCAGCGGTGCAAGAGTGTTGGTCAGGGTTTTCAGCATCCCCTTCGCTCCCGCACAATGGGCAATCTAGCAGAGTCACTGCTGCGCTCCCACCCTTCCTGGTGATCCTTGGTACCAATGCTCCAGCCGAGGCACTAGACAGAGTCCCAGAAGCTTCGGTAAGCCGGCTGGACTGGCATGCCGCGGCTTTGATAGACCCCTTCTTCGCCGAGTTGCTGCCCGCCTTTTTTTGTTGGTGGTGAGGAGTTTCCCGTCGCTTGCAAAGGCGAGTTAGCTCTCCCACAAGACTCAAACGGAGACCAAAAACCTCATCTCTGTTAGATATATTCGGAACTTCAGAGAAGAGTCGGGCGATGCGGGCCCGTTCTGGGAGTTGGTATTGGACAGTCGCCGGCGCGAGCAGATCCGATGGCGGGATCCCATTTCATTGCCGACTGATCTCTTGTCCATCTTTTGAATTATGGAACTCCCGTATGGCACTGGCCAAGCGCCTGTCCTGTAGCACTTTCCTCAGGACGTCCGCCTTTCGCTTGTATTCGGCGTGTTTGTCGAGAAGCTGTCGGTGTGACGTTGTTGTTGGTTCTGTCTTTAGGGTCCAGCCCATCGCCTCAATCTTTTTGGCAACCCTCTCCTTGTCCTTCCTCAGCTTCAACAGCTTTGGATTTTCATTGACCTCCGTCATCTGTTCCTTGGTGAGACGCTTAGGGGCATCTCCGCGATACAGGAGCCGGCCCATGAGATGAATCAGGTCCCTCTGCGGCTCGCTCCCAAATACGATCTCTTGAAAGTCCGCCTCGATAAAGTCGGTCATGTAGAACTTGACATAGGTGGACGAGTCCCCAAGCGTATGCCCCATACTGTGATTGCGCTCCTCGAGGGTGAGAGCCTCTGTGGGAAGTTAGCAAGCTTGGCAAAAGATAACATTGATTTGAATGACATACTGTTTAGTTTCTTGCCAGACCCCCGACGGAGATCGTACCATTCGAGCTGCTTTTCGAAGCCCACAGCCCGACCGAGGCGGATGAGGTACGTCCGCGCCTTCCAGTATTGAAAAGCCCTATCGAGGGAGACGGTGATGTTCTTTCCCCGGCCTTGAACATCTCGGAAAATTTGTTTATCGCGCCATTCCAGTTTCCAAGGGAGAATCAAGCTGCTGTGATTTGCTGGCACAGTGAGTGTGTAGATGTCACTCGGACTCTTGATTCCGTTGTCAAATGCGTCGTCGGCAAAGGCGAGACCCTCCATGTACAAGATTGGATCGCGGAGGAGGGTGTCTTCTTCGTGAAACCCATATTTTTTAGGTCTCGACTGACCAGCTGTCCTCTTGGTCTTGGTCAGAGTTACGACCATGCCAACGCGTGCTCGTTTACAACCAGGAGAAGGCGGGAACACGTGGAACTGGACGTCCTTGTATCGTAGGTTCCCGATGAGAGCTCCAGGCCGCGTCGAAGTGGCACCGGCAAGGATGAGGATTGGCGCCATTTGCACGCGGAGTCGCTCGTGGGCAAAAATGCTGTCGTCAAGAATCCAATGATGGTGCAAGATAAGATCCAGGTCTTCGACATAGAGACCAGACTTATCCTTTGCGGAACCGTCGAGGCCCATTCGTGGTGCGAGGCTGACAGGAATCCACTAAAAATGCGATTTAGCTTTGTTCAGACGGCTGGAGAGAGCTGACAAGCCTTACATTCCCAACATCATACAAAACCCCGCCGTCCATCCATCTCAAAGTCTTGTCGCAGTAATGCATACAGAGAGGACCTTCCAGTAGGTGGTGATGGACGACGTCTTCGTGATTCGCGAGTTTTTACATCTCCACATCAGATAGGACTTGAATGTAGGGGCGTGGCACGACATGAGTAGTTCGTCTGGATTCGGTTTCTTCTCAAGGATACCGCAAAATCTACGGCTGTTAGTTCTCTAAGCTCAAACAATCTAAGGAACGCTTGCTTACTGGATCCATTTTGCCTCTTCCGTACGTATCATGTCTCTAGAGACGTCACCGCGATTGGCCAATGTAGGTCCTTCTTCGGTGAACTCTTCAATCAGTCGGTCATAGTCTTCCTCTGGCTCTGCTTGTGGAACTGAAGAGCAGTCAGACTCATCATCGGAGTCAGAGTCCGAGGAGAAGATACTATCGTCTGGGTCTGAACCGGCGGAATCCGATAAAGGAAGCGGCGCGGAGTCTCTCATAAGCGCAGAGTTCGGATTATCGGGAATGGGAGACTTGGTTCGAGTCTTGTTGCAGTTTAACCGAGAGCGCTGTGGTGGCGACGTCGAAGCTGATTGAGTTGAACGCCCTGGCCGCATCGGAGCAGACGCAGAACAAGAGGCAGATCTGAGGTTGCGACGTTGCGCCCAACGCCTAGGCTTTCCATTGACTCGAGGCATATTCGTACGTCTTTTGAGGAAGGGGATAGAGTGTAGGCACTGGTGGAGGAGGAGGGCAAGACGGAGATCGATGTCGAGAGGTTCAGTCTTAGGGTGACAGAGGAAGAAAAGAAGGAGGGATCTGCGAAAGGCCAGGAGATAATCGAGGGCAGTGGGCACTTTATAAGTCCCAGAGAAGAGGATTCGACCCTGCAGCCCCCTTGCGAAACTGCTGCAGCCTCGAGAGCGCTACGGAACAGGTTTGCCGACGTAGCCATCCTCGTCGCAGCGACTATGATGTATCTGGTTAGAGGACGGATATGACCGACTGCGAGATTGGATTGCACGGCGGACGGTTTGGCGTGCAGGACACCTGAGTGTGCTGAGAGATGACCCTCAGGGGGGTTGTAAACAAAAAAGTTACGGACGTTTCGATTGACGGAGTTCCGTTAGCTCCTAAGTGGAATGGGCAGGCGGTGTAAAACCGTTTGGCGAATCCGAAGAAGCGGTCAGAAGTTGGTGCCTTAGGATGAGCGCTCCACAATTGTGGAAAGACCGCTGATGACAGCGGCACCTGCCTGCCTAAAACGGCGGCATATGCACGTGGAATCACATAATAGTAGTTAACGAGTATTCTAAGATCTTTATAAGTTAGGTCGAGTATATAAGTAGGCTTAAGGCTATACTAGGTTTCTAGGAAAGTATCCTAGGTAGTATAGCGTACTCTATAGTCATTACTAAACTTCTTTTAACGTATAGCTAAGATCTAGTCTGATGTCACGGCACTGGACCTTAGATCACGTGCCTGACTCCACTCACTGCTGCACTC
>MU857278.1:0-12567 GCA_033296705.1 Chaetomidium leptoderma
CTTGGCGAGAGCCAGAAATGGCTCCTCGGAGCATTCTATTCCCACACCCCAAGTTCTCAGAAATCCGTGGAGCCATTTTTGGCTTAAGCCAAGATAGCAGTTCTCTGTACTAACCCCTTGCTGCCCAGGAATGGTTGCAATGCGAGACTTATAGCCGGTCATCCCTGCTCTTGCTATAGCCGGAAACGGCTTCAGAAGGCCACACTGCATAGCTATCCAGCAAGGGAATTCTATTCCCACACCTGAGCGACGCTTCATTCCGGAGCCGTTTACGGCTGTGGGCAAAGGTAGGTACGTGCCTTAACCCTAGCGTCAGAAACGGCCTTGATACGCAGTACTGTACAAACCATTCATTCCAGCGTGCAAGGGTAGTCACAGAAAACCGCTGCCTTAGATAGATCATAGAGCCAGAATTGGCTCTTACGGGTACAGTCAACTTCCACTTTTGTCTCAGCTAGGTGTGATTGGCTAGGGGGGGTTTCCAACATCACTCTCGCTCACAGTGCACATTGGTCCTTGGTTTTCGACCTTCTGCGGGGTCCGCTTGGTGTGCTTCACTCTCAGTGGCCTGGCAATGCTGGATTTCAGTCCTACTGTAGAGAATCTGCTCTACAGTATCAGATTGGCCCGGTCGGATTCACTTAGGTACGTTCCTTTTCTGCCACCTGGTGCGTTCCTTTTCTGCCATCCAGGTACGCGCCCTTTCTGCCATGTACCTTTTCTGCTGGCAGAAAAAGTTACGTACCCCAGTAAAGATTTCTCATCTAGGTATGTACCCTTTCTGCCGGCAGAAAAGATACGTACCTAGATGGGGGATCTTCACTTAGGTACATAACTTTTTCTGCCGGCAGAAAAGGTACGTATCTGAATAGCAGAAAGGGTACATACCTAGATGAGAAATCTCTACTAGGGTACGTAACTTTCTCTGCCGGCAGAAAAGGTACATGGCAGAAAGGGTACGTACCTAGATGAGAGATCTTCCCTAGGGTACGTAACCATTCTGCCGGCAGAAAAGGTACGTATCTCAATGGCAGAAAGGGTACGTACCAAGATAGTAGGTCTTCACTGTGGTACGTATCCATTCTGCCGGCAGAATGGGTACCTATCTTTCTGCCGGCAGAAAAGTCAGCTGTGATGAGGCAGTCCACCGTGTGATAGGTCGTTTTGCAGGCTGCAGAAAGATATGCCTCTGTGGCTGTGGGCAGCCTCATATGCTCACAGTCACGGCTGTCCTCGTAACAAGGTGGGGGTTAGGTGGACGTATTCCTACGAGAGCTGGGCGATGGGCACTGAGGCCTACACCAGGCTCAGTCGGCAAAGCATGGTCATTATCAGGGGCATAATCCCCACTTAAGCCTTTCCTTTCCCTTCCTCGAAGCAGCATTAAGGACAGCTTCTCATTAGAGGAATGTGCTTGGATTCTTGCCTGTTCCTAGGGAACGGATTCCATACTTATTGGCTATCAGCCACCAAATCTAGCTAGAATATATGACTGTGGTCTAATCCTTACACGGTATAAGTCCTTGCCCGACCTTTTCGTTCTCCATTTGATCCTGTATTTTCCACCTTTTCTCGACCCCTAGCGCCAGCCCGCTGCTTCTCGGTTCTAGAACCGCGTTTGCTATCTCCTCTTGGTGCTAGCATAGCGGCCTTCTCAGCTTCCCACACCTTCTTCATCTCCAGACCCACGTTTGCTTCAGGCTCGAGAATAGGCACCCAGGCAATCATGTACTTCAATATACCTTTGACGATCACTTCCCCAACAATCTCACCCTCCTAATGTCACGGGTTTCCCCGTTCCTATCCTCAGGGTTATGTCATATGCCTGTGTGCAGGTCTGTGGTTATGTCTCTGCACATGTGTCCATGCGCATACTGCTCCAGTACTTAAGGTCTGGTGGCAGCTCGCACCTGTATCTAGCTCTTGCTCTCGTCGTGCAATATCATTCTTGTATGTGCGAGCTGACCTGACCTTGGTGCCCGTCACACCTAATCACTAGGTAGTAGATCGTCATCTGCCATATCCAAGTCTGCTGCCTCGTAGTTGGTGGCAATTGCTCTACAAGAACTAAACGCATTGCTCAGCTTCCTGGCGTATTGCGGAGTGGCTTCAGGAGTCTCGATGCCACCGCTCTCCAAGCAAGCCGATGGGGGCGCGTTGGACCACGGGCCGAAGCGGAGCCGACAAGGGAGGGATCCTGGTCTTCGGGGAAGGGAATGTCTATATGGAATTAGGAAATTGCCTAACTAGTTGTGAAAGGATATCTGCTGTACCCTGCGAATGGCTACTTGTCTCTGCCATGAGCTATTGGCAGGGAGACTCTGGCTGCCCCAGCGGAGGGTCTTCGCTGGTGACGTCAATCACCTCTGTTAAGCGCCCTAGGAGCACCTGGATCGGCGGGAATTCGTCGTCGACATCCCAGTGAGTTACTTTGAGGCTGTTACAGAGGCCGTCGGTCGGCCGAGATTCGGGTGCTGGGATTTGTGATATGTCAGAAAGAGGAGGGTTGGTCTTAGTGATCGAGAATTCATTGTCGGCCATTTTGTCTTGAGCCGCCTGGTATTCTTTACCAACAAACACCTGCTTGAACTTCAGCTCCATGACTATCAGGAAGCGGGTAGGAACTTCAATGACTGTTAAGGGTGAAGATAGCAACACAGAGGGCTTAAAGCAATGACGGGAAGAATTTGACAGATTCTTCTTCCCACTTAGCTCTCGTGATCTGCTTGTCGCTCGGCGGCTGTTTCGACTCGAGCTCCGGGGGAGCGCATCTTGCAAAGGGCAAGGCGCGCACCACGTAGTCTTCCGGTAACGTCTCACAGTAGAGCAACTCTGCGCCTGGCTCCTTCTCTTCGCGCTCCTTCTCTTCGTGCTCCTTCTCTTCGTGCTCCTTCTCTTCGCGCTCCTTCTCGACCTTGATCTCGGGGTGCGGGTATAAACGGAACCTAGCGTGCCTGACGGGCTTGTCGCGGTTTTTCTTCCTCTTGGCACCCTTGTCCTCGGAATCTGGCACCTGCACGTCGGGTTCGCAGTCCTCGGCATGAATCTCAACCATATTCTCACCAAGGTCTTTGTCGTATGGTGCTTGAATAATGTCTGTTGTCTTCTCGCCTTCAGGTTCGTCTTCCTCGGGCTTAGCCTTGATGTCCAACTCGGTCATCTTCCGCCGGATAAACTCGGCCGTGGTGACGCCGTACTCGCCGAGCCTCTCAGTCTCGTCGTTCAGGGGCGAGAACCACGGCGCTTTGCGTTAGCGGCGATCTCTGCGCGATCTCCATTATTAAGACACAGCTGGAGATGCCACTGGTCTTCAATGTCGACTCACAAGTCTCATACATGGTTGGCGCTTGTTGAGGAAGTGATTGACAAAGGTATATTGAAGTACATGATTGCCTAGGTGCCTATTCTCGAGCCTGAAGCAAACGTGGGTCTAGAGATGAAGAAGGCGTGGGAAGCTAAGAAGGCCGCTATGCTAGCACCAAGAGGAGTTGGCAAACGCGGTTCTAAAGCAAAGGTGGAAAAGACAGGATCAAATGGAGGACGAAAAGGCCCGGCAAGGACTGGACTGAGCAAGGATTAGTTAGACCACAGTCACATATTCTAGCTAGATCTGGTGGTGATAGCCAATGGATATGGAATCCGTTCCCTAGGAACAGGCAAGAATTCAACTGCATTCCTCGTGATGAGGAGTTGTCCTTAATGCTGCTTTGAGGGAGGTAAAAGAAAGGCTTCAGTGGGGGTTATAGCCTGGTGTAGGCCTCAGTGTCCACCCCCCAGCTCTCGTAGGAACATGTCCACCTGACCCCAACCTTGTCACGAGCACAGCCGCGACTGTGAGCATATGAGGCTGCCCACATGTCACGGGCAGAGCCGTGACTTGGTCATGCATGTAGGTTTAGGGTTATGGCCCGCTGCAGGGGCATATCCTCTGCAGCTCCGGGCCTCTTGGTTGCCTTCCTCGCGCAACCACAAACATCACATACTGTCGTCGGGGACGGGGGGAAACTGGTGATATTCTGGTCTGTGGTTCTGTGTTCTTGGGAAAGGAACGAATGTGAGCTGGGTGGATGACTGCAAAGCAACCAGTGGACTGCCTCATCATAGCTGACTTTTTCTGCCGGCAGAAAGATGGGTAACTACCTATTCTGCCGGCAGAAAAGTTACGTACCGAAGTGAAAACCTACGATCTTAGTACGTACCCTTTGCCATTTAGATACGTATCTTTTCTGCCGACAGAATGGGTACGTACTCTTCCTGCTATTCAGATAACTACGTACCTTTTCTGCCGGCAGAAAAAGTTACGTACCCTAGGGAAGATCTCTCATCTAGGCACATACCCTTTCTGCCATTCAGATACGTAGCTTTTCTGCCGGCAGAAAAAGTCACGTACTCTAAGGAAGATCTCTCATCTAGGTACGTACCCTTTCTGCCATTCAGATACGTACCTTTTCTGCTATTCAGATACGTATCTTTTCTGCCGGCAGAAAGGGTACGTATCTCGGCGAAGCCATGATATCTGGATACTCTTTCTGCCGCTTAGATATGTGTCTTTCTGTCAGCAGAAAAAGTACATATCTAATGGCAGAAAGGATACGTACCTGGATGGCAGAAAAGGTACGTACCAGGTGGCAGAAAAGGAACGTACCTAAGTGAATCCGACCGGGCCAATCTGATATAATGGTGACATGCAGTGTGGCCTTCTGAAGCCGTTTCCGGCGATGGCAAGAGCAGGGATGACCGGCTATGAGTCTCGCATTGCAACCGTTCCTCGTGGGCAGCAAGGGGTTGGTGCAGGGAACTGCTGTCTTGGCTTAAGCCAGAAATGGCTCCACGGATTTCTGAGAAACTTGGGGTGTGGGAATAGAATGCTCCGAGGAGCCATTTCTGGCTCTCGCCAAGCCAGGTATATCCATTTCCGGCTCCAGCAAAGACAGGGATTGCTGACCCCATCACGCTTGCCCCTTTTCATTCACTATCTCCGCCTGGCTAGACAGAAACCAACGCCTGCCGGATCAAGGTGCTGAGTTCGCCAATGGTTGCATGGGCCGCTTCTGCCGAGCAAGTCATTGGGCCTGCGTGGATATTACAAGGAGCATCCCTGACTCTGCCAGAGCCAGAAACGGCTTTACAAGGCAGAAGGATAGGTCCCAAAGCCACAAACGGTTTCCTACTTGGACAAGGGTTACTTTGTAATGCGGGGTACACGCTTACTCCTGGTTCCTCAGCTTAATGGCGGCGACCTCATCTGGGTTAGGAGTGTCGCAATGGCTCCTGACTCAACGCCCTCCTGAGCAGCGAGTCAAAATAGTGCCAGCTGACCACCAAATCGTAACCTTGTAAGTACATAGTGTAGGACGAAACTTGCCCTGAGTGAGTTGCAGCTCTCAGAATTGGCGAGTCCCGCAAGGACGTAAACGAGAGAAAATTGTTTTCGCGCTTGCCAGTCATTTTTTCGTTTTGACGTTCACTAGTCCTGGGGCTAAAGGTGGGCTTGCGCACGAGCCACCCCACAGGTGTGGGGTGCCAACACCTAGAGCTAAGGCAGATTTCCGTTTTCCCGTCACCAACGCCGTTGTTGCTGAGGGGATGCTGGCCATTCAGTCGCTGGGGTCGCCGACTTGGCTGGGCGACTGCAGGCAAACGCCCCGGTCGACACAACTTACCAACAAATGCAACATCAGTATCGCTTTGCAAAACCGCTCTCTCGTCTTTGTCATCATCTCGGCGACTTGATGGGTTCCCGTCTCAGTCGCTCCTCTATAGAGACTCATCGGTGAGGCAATCCGACAACGACGACCCTGCCACCTGTCTTCAATATCCTTCTGTAGGAAGCGTATGTTGGCCGGGATGCTGGGATGGATCAACGCGGCCATCGAGTGTAATAGGACGGTGGAACGGACAATTCAGGCTGGATGTAGTTCAGGTCGAGGCCGACATGGGTTCCGGCTCCAACGCCCAGGCAATACACTACCGCAAAGTCTCCTTCTCGAGCCCAGGGAAATGTATACCCCAATGCGCGGCGGTATACTCAGCTGCAGGCCAACGATGTGCAATCGGGGCAGAGCCACCTGATTCGAAGTGGGAGAGAGGAAGCCAGTCACGAAAGAATGGGACTGGATCAAAAGGTGCGATGGCATGCGTGGGGAGCAGCCGGCTCCCTCCCCAAAACCTTTGCAGTCCACAGAGAAACCCCCATCCGCACCGTCGCCGTTGCCTCGAGTGCGAGTCCCCAGAGCTCTCGTAGTGGATGTCGCCTAGAATGTTTTTTCCACATCCTGGAGGCAGCCCCCTTCCCCACCCCCTTCCCAGTCATAATCATAACAGCCGACAGTGGCGGTCGGTATTCCTGTCCGGGATGCCCTCGGAGGTTCAATCGCATGAGCATCATGGAGACTCACCTTGAGGTGAAACATGGTATCAAACTGCCACGGAGGGAGTTCCGCTCATTTTTGACTTGAAAATCTACCGTTAAAAAACGGGAGCATTTATTGTAATTATGTACATGTACACAAATATTAATATATCATTCATAGAGCGGCGGACTGCCAACGCATCTTCGCTCCCGCCGTGGGCGGATTGTTCAGGATCTCTGAAGTTGCTGTGGTGCTGGTAATTAGAATGACGTCTTTGGGAATCTCAACTCGGTCGGTGTTCTTCCGTCTGATCCTCGTCTGTTCGGACGTATTAGCCAAATAGCCACCCCAGAGAGATAGGAAAGTCAGGACACATGCGAGAATTGGCAACGCTGCGAAATTGATTCCTGTTGCGCGCAGCAGTCGGAAGTTCCTCCAGTGCCAGGAGAGCAGAGTCGGATAGGCTGTCGTAAAGATCGTCGCAATCAGACTCGCCATCGCTAACTAGGAATGCGTCTTCGAGCGAATCCCCAGGACGAACATGTCGCGGATTGTATGCATCCTGCAGCGGCGGCAGATGTGAAGGAGCTCCAGACGCCATGGGGGGAGTGCAAAAGAGCTGGTTGTCACGGCTGACGGTAGCCATCGTGTTGTGAGTGAGCGGAGCGGTCGAAGTGCAGAAACTGTCAATGAGTTGGGGAGAGAGATCCCGGAGACTACAAGTCATGTGTGTTTAGTATCGCCGGACTCTTGGGAACCGAGAAAACAGCGAACTATATATGCGTACGCGGAAACAGACGCCTCTGGCCTTGCCGTGTGACCCTTCCACGACGACCCCCTACACCCCTCTTTGCAATGAGCTGGCTCTCCCCCTTGTCTTCCCAAGTCCGGGTCTACCTCGCAGTCGCTTAACCAAAGGGAAAGATTGCCAGTCAGGCTGCAGGCGCTCAGATCCGTCGGCGCTTCGCCATCCTGCAGCATAACGCGCGGGCCACCGATAGTGCCAGGGAGGCCGCGAAGCCACGCCATCTCGTTCTCTTGCCTGCTTCCCCGTTCTCGGTGCGCTCGTCATGCCAATTGGGCCGCCCCGTGGGGGCCTCGTTGCCGGCTTGCTCTTGCTATCCCTGGAACGTGCTTGGTCGTGAAACACCTCGTCGTGTATGGTTCCCAGGGGTACGGGGTGGGATGGGGCATCGATTCACCTGTCCATCATGACCCTGCCAATCATGGAAATTGCCGAGGTAGAGGAGGAGAGGACCCCGGAAAGAGGGAAGGGTTGCATGATCCATGACATCGGAGGTTGTTGCCCAGAGTGGCTTAACCGGAGCGGTGTTGGCGCGTGTTCTCCTGTAACGCCTTCCTTGCGTCCATCTGCATGCGCCTCCTCCTCGTCGTCCCGGTTCTGGCGCCGCCATGGCAAGGCAGCATCTCCCCGAACTATCTCACACGCGCTGTCGTTCCCACCAGCCAGCTCCTTCTTAGATCCGATCTGCCTCGCCGTCGCTAAACCGAAGGCAGCGAAGCTAGTGAGGCCAGGTCGTGTTTTCGGGGCCGCATCGGCCTCCCTGCCAGCTCGGCCTTGCCAGAGAGACCTCTGCCCGCCGCAGCCTGAAGCCAGCGTTGCGTGGGCCGGAAATAAATCGCGGTCGGATCAGGAGGCCAACGTGCTGATACCTGCGGCTTGTTGTAACTGGTTAGAATGCGTACGTCCTGCAAATTGCACAAGAGCTAAGCAAGATAAACACCGAGATAGATGCAGCCATCCACATCGAAGCCCTACTCCTATGACCAGCAACTTGCACAAGCTAACCAGGAAACAACAGAGCTCAGAAATGTACACCTATGGTCCCGCCGATAGTCACGAAGCAACTCCCTCCCTGCGGCTGACAGAGTCAAGGCGTTCTCCTCAACAAGGATGCACTTCCTTCCACCTTCCACCATAAACCTCCTCCCACAAGTCTGGCCTGGCCCTTCAGCAGTAATTTGAACCGTCGCATCAGTTTCCTTGCAGTGGTCGAATAATTCATCCAGGCTTGGAGCCTTAGATATTCCATCCTATAGAAGAGTTAGCAAGTCATTCACAGCTTGTAGGTAGTAAGTCAAACCCGTCTCATGTTGTCCGGAGGAAGATAGGCAGTCGACCACGCTTCGGGGAAAGCCATAGAGTAAGAAGTTGAAGATTTCAAGGTGTGGAAGAAACGTAGGCAAGGCACGCAAGGCAAACGCTGTGGCTTGTAGAAAGTGCAGACTTGAGCGCGCCGTATTCAGGGACTGCCACATATATACACACTGAAATGGATGATGAACTGCCTGCCGCAAAGTGAATTCCATCTTTCAGGGGCTGTGACTCTATCCCACGGAACGCGGGATGATTCCTTAGCTGATTGCCTTGGCAAGGAGAAGCTGCAGATCCTAGCAAGGTCGGCCCATGGGCATGATGCCCAGAAGGCAGCGTCAGGGGCCGAGCCGAGAAAATGAATCTGCGGCCTGGGCTAGGGGCTCTGCGGGTGCGCCTGCATAAGTCCTGTAAACTATGCCTGGAATAGCAAAAGCAAGCGGCTAACGACTCTGAATGTAGGAGATTAAACCCAAAGCGGTGCCACCTCAGGTTATCGAGACAATCCCCTATACGGCCTGGCCTCGGCGAGCGGCTTATTGAGGTTCTGCCAGTCAACGCGCAGTTGAATTATGACGTCTATGTCGCCCTTATTGAACTGGACGATCTTGTCCATGTAGGCGGTCGACGCTGAAGCTCCCACCGCAAGTTTGGCGATGCTTGGACTCCCCCATTTCTCACGAGCACGATCCAGAGGAAGCACAAGATGTGGTGATATCCATAACTCATCTCAGAAACCTCATCAACACCATCAAGAATAGAGCCGTCATGACCGTCAAATTGAGCAACCGACGAAGGCCTTCTCCAAGACAGCCAGGTCTCCACTTAGATTCAGCAATCAACCTCCTCCCGGGCAAGGTAACGAAGTTCGAATCTTTTTTTACCAACATCAGAACCTTTCTTGACAAGTTTCACTAACCCAATACCTCCGTTGGCCAGCCCAAAGGCCAATATAGCTCCCATAGAGAAAGCGGAACAATCCGCGACTTCCTAGCCGGCCGCAGTAGACCAAACAGTCCCAACGAAATACAACAACAGCACCCTCGAGATACAGACCTAATGCCCCATACCTGCTCGAGATTCACAGGCCCCAAACATTCCTCCAACCAACTCGCTTTAGATCCATCACTGCTCACTCCCTCATACCCGACTCCCATCGCCGCTGTGGCGACTCAAGACCCGTTTGAAGGCCTCCATGTGACCCCTGGTCGTTTTCTCTCGGACTCGACAAAGGGCAGGCTGAAGAGGACGGCGAGATTAGCCTGCTGGAGGCTGTTGAGACCGGTACCGCACGTGCCGACAGCGGCGATAGCGTAGGCTTCTCCGCGCTGCCGATCGCCTTCTTCCCCTCCAGGGTAGCCGCCGAGTCGTAGATTAGTCAGCAGAGCCACCCTTGGTAGCCTACAGCCAATCGTTGGGCGCCTCCGTCAGTATAAGCCTTGGCGATGGGAATATCGTGGGGCCCCGAACTGGCTGACGACCGGGTGTCTGACGCCCTGAGGTTGGTCAGGGTTCTGCCGCCGCTTACACCTCTCAATCGTGAAGAACCGGCACTGGCCTCTCGTCCTTGGTGTTGGTGATAGGTGGGTCATGCAGGCGCGTGATTCCTGCGGTCCAGCCTGCCACCACCAACACAACCTGTCTGCGCCAACCATGCACTGTACCATCGGCAAGCTTCACCTCTCGGCAGTTGTGCCACACTCCATAAATAGCAAAATGTTCCCCCGTGACAGTGTTGAGGGTTTCGACTTCGTCATTCTTTCTTGACGCTACGCAACAATGTGCTTTTTAAACGGATACAATTTCGATGCGGCTCCTGGAAGTGGGGGAGATTCCGAGAGCAATGTAACAAGGAATACAGGATTGGCGAAACATGCGGTCACAAGCTGGTCTTCCAGACACAGGATATACCAAGGGATTGTATAGCATGTATAAAAGCCGCCAAGAAACAGCTCCGGGCCAAGAAGATGATGGCAGATATCGAAAGATGGAGACGAGACGGAAACCGTCCTGCAACCATCGAGCGGACGGAATACGACCTAGACGGGCTACAGCGCTCGATCTCAGACCTCCAGAACCAGCATCGTAAGGGGGAAGAATTTGGCGGATTACAGTAACGGCGTAAAGCCGGCTAGAATCACCGCCAACGACGCAAAGGTGAGAAGCCAGTGGCTATTTCACAATAACGCCCCAAGCATTATAGTAACATTCTATAGCAAACGTAACCGATTCATCGCAAACATGTACTAGTTCGGACTTATTTCGATAGCTATCTCGGTCTCATCGAGATCTAGTTGAGGGATGAACTTCATTCGGCAAAGAAGTAAGGACGACTGCGGTCTGACAACTTGTCAATCACGCCTCCTCTTCTCGCGCAAACGCCCCTCTCTCTTTCACCGCCACCAAAACAGCGAGAACCTCTGCTTCAGAGGCATCGCTTCGCTGTTCTTGCGCCGCCCTGCTGCTCCTCCTTGACCCACTGCGCCCACTGCGCCGTCGAGTGCGGCGCGGCTTAGCCGGAGAGGTGTTGGCGCGTGTTCTCCTGTAACGCCTTCCCTACGTCCGCCTGCATGCGCCTCCTCTTCGTCGTCCTGGTTCAGGCGCCGCCATAGCAAGGCACCATCTCCCCGAGCTATCTCACACACGTTGCCGTTCCTGACAGCCAAAGAGATTTAGGAAACAAGCTTAGGAAGGACCAGACCCTATTGGGGCTATTGAAATATAACAGCGAGACGAGCAATGCCTTGTTGATTCCGAAGCCAGTCCGACAGATGGGAGACTACGCCGGTTTCACTAGCTGTGTAGCCGTCGTCGCCGTCGTCGCCTTCCTCCTCCAGAGGGAGATGAGACTTGTCCTGCCTGAAGTGAAGACATGATACGCCAGTGCTGCATGACTGCGGATTCGGAGCGGCTTAACTTAGTAGCAATCAATGCAATTGACAGGTTCTCCTTCATGTATGCCGTCAAGCGTCTCTCATCCAGTGGTAACCACCGACGACGCTGCCCTCGCTGGCCGTCATCGCTTCCAGTCTCGTCATCGCTTCCAGCCTCGTCACTGCTGAGGCTGTCTTCAGGTATAGTCCCGTCAGAGTCTCGATTTTCAGCGCTCTCGTCATCCGAAACCACGTCAGACTGGTTGTCGCTCTCCGGTTCGACACGCCTCCCTTCCGAGACATGGTTTTCGATAAGGGACAAGCAGGATCGCATAACGAGGATAGTCAATTGACTCGGCAAAAGCTCGGTCTCTGGGCCTTCAAGCAGGCCATCCAAGCCGCCGAATGCAAGGGCCTTCTTTGCCACCCCTAAGAGGAGTGGTGGCGAGAGCCCACAGGCGTAGCAGCGGCTGGCTTGCCCTGTACACTCCTTAGCAGGCGACGAAGATGCGGCTGCCTCTATGCCTTTAGAACCAGTCGGTGCGCCGCTTTGAACCCTGATCCCAAGCATGGTCGTCTGGGGGCTGGAGGCGGCTAAACCTTCGCGACATTGCTGCGTAGGGCCGCGGCAAAAGCGGGAACTCCTTCGTACAGTGGTCGTCTGGCTTTCGGCAGCAGATCGCCTCCGTTTCGCGGCCCGCTCAAGACTGCTATCTCTGTCGATATCCGAGAGTTGTCTCGCTTGAAAATGCCCTTCGATGGAGCGTGTACGTTTGCATCCACGCTGACGGAGGCGGTCAAGGCTTGTGCCCCTGTCGTTGCCTTGCATGCTCTGAGGGGGTGCTGCCTCGCGGCGGGGCCCCGGCTTTCCACTTGGCTCGCTGTCAAGGAAGGAAGATCTGCCGGCTCCTAGTGGCGTCGTGGTGCGCGTTGGGCGGCGGTAGCGTCTCGAGGCGGCCATTTCTTGGGCGCCGGACAGCACTGATGGCGGCTCGGCAAGGGGGGCGGGTTTCGAGCAACCTTCGCCTTGGCGATCCGTGTATGATCGGCCGAAAGAAAACTCGTCGTCTGGGCGTCCCTCATCTCCCCGGATTGTATTTGACATGCCCTGCCTGCTGGGACTATGGCGGCTCTCACCATCGGGAACACCACCGAACCTGTTGTTGGTATCGGTGTCGGACACCTCTATGCAGGGTGAGGAGAGATGAGGCGAGGAGAGATGAGG
>MU857279.1:0-12549 GCA_033296705.1 Chaetomidium leptoderma
AGTCAAGTCAAGTCTGGCCTCGGACTTGACTTGACTTGACTTGTTGACAGCGCTGATTCAAGTGGCAGAGACGGGGCTGTGGAACGTGTGGAGCTTGGAAATGGCCTCGGGCAAGCCATTTTCTTTTTGTTCGGGCTCCAAATGAATAAATTAATAATATAATTCCTGGCCAGGAGAACTGGGAAAGAACGCAAAGAACAACAAAGAGGCTCAAAACAAGGTATCTAAGCTACAATCTCCTTGTCCTTCAACAAATCCCAAGTCGGCTTTGGCAAACTCATGTCAGCACCCTGCCCATAGCGCCCGCCCGCCTTCTTCTCGGCCACGTACTCGCGAGCCAGAGGCTCGATCCTAGCCCAATCCAGCTGCGACGTCCCCACGGCCTTGCCGTCCTCCCGGATCCTCCGCAGGGCATCCGCGAGCCAGGTGATGCAGCTGGACTCGGAATCGCCCTGCACGATGGGGGTGCTGCGCAGGATCTCGACCAGCCGGGCTTCGTCTTCGATCTTGGCGACTAGGATGCGAGCGAGCAGGTTGACGGTGCTTCGCACGTTGCGGAGCGGCACTTCCTCGTAGACCCAGCCGGCCAAGGGGGGGGTTCTTGACGTGGTAGCGGACGCCGGGGATTTGGTCTTGGGCTTCGACTTTGGGGCCGATCAGGAAGCCCCAGTGGTACCCAAGTATGAGAGATGTGAGCTTTGTGGAGTCGAAGATATGCAGGCGGCTTGTTCTTTTTTTCTTTTCTCTGGAAGATGACATACATTAGTTCCTCGTTGTTAACCACCCCACTGGGGTAGAGAGCAACGTAGAGCCGTTTCTTGTTTGACACCATGTTGAAATGTAGGTTTGAGGTTGGAGGTTGGAGGTGAAGGAGAGGGCACAAGAAAACGGTGGCGCGGGGTTATCGAGAATCGGTCTGAACTCGGCAGGGTTCTTAATCCTGATGCCGAGAGTAAAAGAGAAAACCCGTGCCCAGCGGGGGAACATAACTTACTAGTACCTGCGCAAGATGGGTTCGGGGAGCGGTAGGGCGAGGGCTCCTGCAAAAACAAGGGAGGAAACCTTGCCTTGGAGTTGGATGAAGGAACATATCACTGTCGACTTCCTTCGATAAGCTTGGAAACTTTGACTGGTTAGTGAATAAGCCATATTAGGTTTCCCAGACCCCCCCTTACGCGGGTAAGAAGAATATAAACTCAGATAATATGAGGGATGATTAGTTTAAAAAGGGCCTACGCCTGGCGGCTACTTAACCCAACATGATTTATTTAGTTGGTTCGTGGCGAAAAGGTACCTCTCAAACTCTCATTGGTCTGAGAGACCCGACGGACTGGTTCATGGCTTCGATAACACAATTTTGAAACACATCGGGGTAAGCTGGGCGTCACGCTGACTACCCGGGAATCATTGAGGACAAGGACCACCAAGTCTTTGGCAGCTTCACCACGGGGCTCACCAACGCCAACATGGCCAAGCTAGACTACTTTGAGAGCCTCCACCATCTGGCAGTCCGGTTTCCGCGAGTGTTCGAGCACGATAAAAGGCAACAGTGTGATCTTGTTAACCGTGATGAGCTGGCAGTCGTTGCCGGTCCATCGTCTCTATTTGATATTATTCCCTGTACCGTTTCCCAAAGACCGTTGGCGTCCTACGATAATGATCTATAACACGTATCTTCATAACCCATATGCTCTCGCCCATCCGAGCCATGCATTCGCCATAATGATATCAAAACTGGCAATGCAGGCAGTAGCGCCTCTAAATAGCCGTATCCCTTTTTCGTCCAACCCCGCGGGCAAGATCTAAACGAGGGTAGGTCCCGAAAGTATAACTGATGTGGAAAAAAAAGGGGTCGAGTGCCCCTCCCGAAGCTCAGCGCGACCCCGGGCTGCGCCTCTTGGGCGCTTCTCAAAAATGAATCCAAACAAACATCGACTGGTACTTAGACGGCACCATAAATCCTACACGGCGGTTAGCTGAGGAACTGACAGCATCAAAGATGGATACATACGTCTCCATGAGGATACCAGTGACACGGTAGGGGTCGGCGTTGCTGGCCGGCCTGCGGTCCTCGAAGTAACCGCAGCCCTTGGCAGCAACTTCACGCGGAATGCGGATGGACGCACCGCGGTTGGCAACGCCGCTGTGTTTTGGTCAGCCGATGTCTGTCTGGGCAGTGCGTGTGAGTCAACATACTAAGTGAACGAGTCGATGGTGCCAGTCTCGTGGCGGCCAGTAAGCCGCTTCTCGTTGTCCTCGCCATAGACAGCAATATGCTCCAGGTGGCGGGCCTCCAGCTTCTGGATGGCAGTCTCGATAGCCTTCATGCCGCCCTCTTCGCGCATCTCCTTGCTCGAGAAGTTGCTGTGCATGCCGGCGCCGTTCCAGTCACCAGGGATGAGCTTGGGGTGAAGCGAGACCTTGACGCCGAAGTCCTCAGCGACGCGGGCGAGGATATAACGGGCAATCCAGAGCTCGTCACCCACTAGGCAAGTCAGTACGCTGCTTGGGGACGCCGGATGCACCACGTGGATAACTTACTGCCAATACCGACGCAAGGGCCGACCTGGAACTCCCATTGTGATTTGCTAACCTCGGCGTTGGTACCCGAGATCTTGACGCCGGCGTAGATGCAGGCGCGGAGATGGCTCTCGACGATATCGCGCTGCACAACCCGTCCGGTGCCGACACCACAGTAGTAAGGTCCTTGGGGAGCCGGGAAGCCCTGCAGAAAAGTGTCAGCCGTCAACTGCATGGCGTATTGGGGGACTAACAGGGGTGAGG
This sequence comes from Chaetomidium leptoderma, assembly GCA_033296705.1. Classification (NCBI taxonomy): domain Eukaryota; kingdom Fungi; phylum Ascomycota; class Sordariomycetes; order Sordariales; family Chaetomiaceae; genus Chaetomidium; species Chaetomidium leptoderma. The sequence goes on from MU857279.1 coordinate 2,785, forward strand.
CACATACATTTTGAGGCCAGCCATATGGCTTGTCATTGAGGTCCAGGAGGGTGTATTCTTGCTCCAGACCAAACCACGGCACTGTCTCGGCATGCGCCTGCATGAGTTTCGCGCACTCGTGGCGATAGTTGTACTTGTTGGGGGTCCCGTCGTGGTTCCAGCATTCTGTCAGAACACTAACATGCATGTTAGCACAAGGCTCTCGACAGCCTCCAGTTGTATCCAAATCTTGAGAACATACAGAATGTTGCCGTTGCCCTTCCGGAAGGGGTCGGGGTAGACGGCGCAGGGCCTGAGGTAGACATCGGAGTTCTCATTCGGGGCTTGGGCGGTTGAGCTGCCATCGAAGTTCCAGATGGGTAATGTGTCAACATCCCACTGCTTGCCGTCGTCACGAGGCTCGAGAGTCTGTAAGCCGAGTCAGCAGCCGCACATTGGTTTTCGGCATGTATCGCTTTTTTGTTGGAACACGTACGCGAGTCTTGGAGCGGGAGTTGCCCTCGGCGTCGATCCAAACGTATTCGGCAATAACAATCCCCCTCTGATCGAGGTTGGTGTAGTTGTTGACCTAGGCGCCAAATATTAGTGCCTGTGCTCCGTGCTTCTTCTTTGGGTGGCTTTCGATGCTTACGATCTCTGACCGCGACATTGATGCTTCTTGCGTCGCCTGCACACAAAACCTGTCAGTACGTGGGGCTATAGCGGGGCATAACCTAAGGAGACGTTACCATGGCTGCGGTGCTTCTGATGCGGCTTGTGGGAATATCTGGGGTATCTGGGGTTTGGAGAAAAAAAGGGTGCTGTGGGATATCACTTGTAGTCAAGAATGAAGCAATAAACAAGGAAATCGATTGGTGACGAGAAAGGAATCTGGTTTGCGAAAAGAGTCACATTTCAACGCAGGGACCGAGGGAATTTTATCGGCGGCGAGTCGGAGGGGCCCTCAGGGCCCCGCATGGGGTGGCGGGGCCGTGGGGCTCATTCTCAGACATCGAGGCCTTTGTTTCTGCCAAGCCAAGCAGGCCTTGGTGGTCCCTGACGGCCCTGTTGCAGGGCCAAACACGCGACATGCCCAATCCATCCCAAGCCATTTCATTTCTCGCCAATAGCGTTGCCCTGGGATCTGTTTGAATGCGACCCGCCCCGGGCGAGACATTTGCAGCCCAATGAGGGGTTTTCGAGTCCCGTCACTTATTATTAGCGACGTTGCCCGGCCCGACGGCCCCTCCGATAAGCCCCGACACCACCCCCCCACATCGATCGCCACGGCCCAGATCGGTGTGCCTTGTTATCGGCAGTAGTTGATTGGCCAAACCCTTGTCTTGCGTAAGCGTGCTGATGCACGCAAAGCCCGCAGCCAGCTGCCGGAAACGGCTGCCAGCCGTCTCGCCATGCCCGAAGTCCGGGTTTTCTAGGGTAACCCAGCTCGACGGGCAACAAATACCTCGTCTCATTTGCTTGCCGTGAGCAACTTCGGGTAACTACAACTGAAACCATCTCGCAGGGCCCGGCACCTTCGAGAACGCGGGTGACACGGTTCGGTCTGGCCGTGGTCATTGCCGTTCACCGCCGGGCTTGACCTGTCCCTCGGGTTCTAAACTTGACTCCTGATACGAACCCCTCGGGCCCTAACTTAGTTACAGGTGCCTGGGACCCCTGGGCAGTCCCACCAGAGCCGGTCACTACAGCGAACCAGCCTGGCCAGTTTCATTTCACGGTCGCCACTGGCCGATTGTGGCTCGGCTATGACGCCCAGAACAGTGGGGCACAGGGCGGTGCAAGCCCTTCCAGGGCATTCAGCCGGAAACAGCCACCTGACCGCCAATCCCGACGTCATAGATTTAACCGACCATGACGTTCACGTGACCACCCGCCTCACCGACACCACCTCGGTAACCCCTTGCCGAATGCTACCTGTCGTCGACGGTGGAATGCATGTGCCGTTGATGTTATGTAATCTATACATATTTATCATTCGGCCCCAGGAATCTGGAATGGTGCACGGAGCACGTTTGCGGCCTTACATCTCCGAAGGCTCGTGTTAGCAGTTCTCGTCTTACCATTTCCCGACCAAGGAGGGCTGAGGCCTCGTAAAATGCATGTGTCCTGTGAAAGCCGAGGGTTTCCAAACCCCTGCCTGTCGTATGCATCTCGAAGCTTCAGCCTTACCCGGTTCGGTCACCCCTCGCAAGGGATGCCCCCCGGGGCTCCTCCTGTGACATCAGCATCGAGACCGCAACCATGGGCAATACATCCAAATACCCACTTTGGAATGGAAGTCCTGTTTAAGAGATCACTTGACATCCACGACGCCAGCAGCTAGTTGCCCGATTCTTGCGGTGAGCCAATCACGATCACTCTTCGCTACCCCAACTTGACAGGCCTGGAAGAACTGGGAACCACCAAACGTTTGGCTGCACTGTCATGAACCAAGATCAAACATCAGCGTTGCATTTCGCTGGGCCCTGTATGTACATGTACATATGAGGAGATGAGTCCGTCGTTGACGCAAGCGACGTCACCCGAGCATTCAGGGGTAGCCCGTTGCCAGGCAACGCAAATGGACAGCCCCTTATTCCCTCTCGCCCCTAGTTCCCAATTCGCAGCATTTTGTATTCAATTTACTGAACTGGGGTCAAAAGTTTTCTTCCACATGAGCACCTAGAGCGCGTTTATCTTTTCCGTTTTCCTTGCGTTTTCAGTCATCTGCAGTGTTCTTCGGCCCGCAACTACAGGTTCAGGGGCATCAAGAATTCGATCACCTTTTTCCGCATTCGAGTTGCGCATCCAAGCACTACTTGCGTAGATGCTCCCCCTTCTACCCAGGGCGACTCGAACCGACCCTGCGACCGACCTGGCACCGACTAATCGACCGCATCAAGAAAAGCCCTCCATGGCGAGGTACTACCATCAAGTCAAGCCCTGTATTGCAAGGCACTACCAAGTCAAGCTCTCTCTCTAAGGTAGTCCGAACTACATCTCTATCGCTGAAAGAATAGCGGTTTTTTTTTCTTTTTAAAGTACATCCGGCAAAGAGCATTTTGCAAGTCCGGTATGACGAAGATCATGATTCTGGACGTATGGCTTCGACGCGTGATGCACATAGTTGCCACGGACAGTCGTAACTATCTTCCAGATACACTATAGTTGCGGCGCGTGACGCACGGAGCTCCCACGGACAGTCGCCAAAAAAGTCAAGAAAGCGAGGAAGGCCAGGATGGCCAGGATAGCTGGGAAGATGGCTCTGGATATTTTGGTTGGATCTACTTGAAAACGCTTAGAAAACGCGTTTCCCCCGGAAGCCAGATTTCCAACAAAATGTAGAAATGACATGACTACTAGTAGCCATAGCCATGGTTCATTAGGTTCTTTAGGTAGTCATAGAACATCAACACCATATCACGGTATCACACAACTTTCCGATTAGGAAGTCTCTCTCTCTTTGTATATAGTCATCATGATGCCCGTTCTGGGTTTTTGTGTGCTTGGGGGGCTGTGTTGGCACCTGGGGGCCGCTACCTCACAGGGTGGCCATGGGCAGGCCCACCCACACTTCCCATTAGGTAGCTCGCAGGGTTCGCAGCAGCCATCGATCTCCGGTACGGTAAGGAGGGGCTGAGGTGAGGCGAGGGAAAGCGGGGGGGGGAAGGTGAGGTGAGGAGGGGAGGAAACGGGTGGAAGGAAAGGGGGCTACGGACGAAAATCACAAAAAACAACGGGAAGTCTGGAGCTTGGTTAGAGCTGGGAGGAGTGCTTGCGGTTGATCTATTTCCTATCTACTAGTCTACGGGCTATCTATTTCCTTTGTCACCCCGAGCGGCAACGCCCTCGGCACGCAAACGCCAGGCTTGGCACCGACACGCCTCCGGGCAAAACAACCCAGCCCACGACGTGGCTGGGCTGGCCTCTTGGCCAACCGACATATCTTTCGTGTACCCCCGGGTTTGGAGCTGGGGGCGACGACGTGCAGGCAGCACGACGCTGTCGATCCGCGCGTAGCGCTCGAGTCACTGTATGGGCGTGTACAGGCTCTATCTGTATCTAAAAGTCCTGGCTCAGTGCGTCCCAACATGTCATGAGGCATCTCGGGCTGGCCACTTCGTGGTCCAGCCCCCGGACGTTAAATGGTAACAACAACAACAACAACAGCAGCAGCCATCGATGCATCCCACCATAAACCCACCACCACATTTATCACCACATCATTCATCACGGCATTCTTCTAGCTGCGTTGTTCTCCACATTGTGCATTGCAAGCCCAACAACATTAGTAGCACCAAAGCAACACGGCCAAACTGCGCACCTTGGTTCCCTTGGGTTTGTGTGCGGGCATCTTAGACCATAAACACGAATTGCATGACACTAACGCCCAGCTGGCTTTCACGAGATACAGTGTCACCGTCCCAATGCCCAAGGAGCATCTTTGGTTTTCAGCTTAGCCGCAGCTAGCGTCGACGCGTCCACCCTGCAACTGCTGCAGTGGCCGAAAGAAAATGAGACCGGACCGCGCCAATCGCGCCTACTAACAAAGTCGAGAGAGTCGAGGTTGGGCAATCCTACGGATACATGCAGAGAGAGATCCGAAACAAAGAGAGGTACACGACCTGTCAATATATGTAGATGCTCCTCCATCGCGCATGAGTTCAGCTGGCTCGCAGACGACTAAAACGAGTCGGATTGGTCGCTTGCGAGACGGTCCCGGTCCCCGCATCTCAATGAAGACGCGTGCATCGTGATGCTGCACCGCTCGTGGAATCACATCACGCCAAAGGTTGCACAGCGTGTTGCGATGGCTGGCTGAAACTCTGATGGTGCTGTGAACGGAGTAGAAACAGTCTCTGGTCGAGGGGTCAGCGGGGTCGATTCAATATGTGCGACCTGACACGAAGAGACTCCCAGAGACTGTCAAGATTGTCTATAAATCCGACTGCCCTCCCCTTCTCTGTTTTGATCATCACCCAGAACAACTTCACTCTGATCTCTCTCTTGTCAGCACCAGAGCAACTTCATCCATCATGGCGGCCATCAACGACATTCTCATCCGCACCGCCTTAGCTGCGGTGCGCAAGGACTCCCACCTCCGCGTCTACCAGACGGCTGTGGACGGCGGCATCCGCGAGGTGCAGTACGAGGGAAAGTGGATGGGCGGCGAACCTCGCAATGTCATTGCCACGGGCAAGATCGGCACCCCCGTCGCCGCCACGTCGATCGGCTTTCAGCACATCCGCGTGTACTATGTCACCCCCGACAACCACCTCGGCGAGGCTGCCTACGACTCCGGAACCGGCTGGTACGACGGAAACCTCAGCTCCAAGAAATTCGCCGTGGCCCCCTACTCGTCGGTCGCAGCCATCTTCCTCGGCGGTCAGACTATCCTCCGCGTCTACGGCCAGCTCCCTGACAACACGATCCAGGAGTGGGTCTGTACGTTGTAACCCATCTCCCACTGCAAGCAAGCAATCTGATCTTTCCCAGATGGCGGTGGCAGTGGCTGGACTGTCGGCAGCAACCTGGGGGCCGCGCTCCCCGGCACGCAAATCGCGGCCACGACCTGGGGCAAGGACCCGTTCCATCTCCGGTAATACACCTTCCTTTCTCTTTCCTAGTTATGTACCTATGCTGATACCCGACATAATAGCGTCTACGCGCAGGACGCCAACCTCAACGTGTTTGAGAAGACGTGGGACGGCCAGGGCTGGCACACGGGCGGGCTCCGCTTCGCCAACAAGATCCCGCGGGCGGCGCTCGGCGTCACGTCGTGGGGCGAGGGCGGCAGCCTCGGCATCCGCCTCTACTACGGCGCGCCCGGCAACGTCATCAAGGAAAAGGCGTGGGACGGTACCAGCGGCGGCTGGTACGACGGCGGCTTCCAAGAGGCCTGCATCCCGGCGTCCAACGTCGCCGCCCTCCCGCTCGACGTGCTGCGCGTCTACCTCCAGAACGGCACCGAGGACACGGCCGTGACCGAGTACATGTGGTCCAACGGCTGGCGCGTCGGCCACGCTGCTCTGCCTCCGGCCTGATCCTCTTGGGGAGGTGGCCCTGGGCGAACGTATCTCGTTAGGTAGTAGTAGTAATGGGGAGGCTATTATTCCTGACCGAACACTTTGCTATTATGCCTACGTGCCTTTGTAGAACCTGAATTTCCATACGTTACTAGTGTAAGACTTTGTCATCCGCTGGAGAAATGCAGAGTATTGCAGCCTCTGAGAGGCAGGCTTATTTACGCTCTGAGATCCCGCCAGAGCTGTCCCTATCCGGGATCAAACGCCAAGCCGGAAAGGAGCCAACCAAGGAGCTGGAACAGGGCGAACCACGAACCAGCCGCGGATATTAGTTCCTGATGCTCTGTTAACGTCGACGCTCATTGCTGGCATCGTCAGCTGGGCACTCACCACTGGGCTCATCGCAGTACCTTGTCTGGAGACCAGTCTGTCAAAAGTGGGAAACTGGAGAAAGAGACTGAGGAAACAATAGCCAGTGTTTTTGTCCTCTGAAGAGACGTCGCACTGGAGGTCGGTCGATGGAATGGCCGAGATGGAAAGCTGGTAGTCGTATGTAGGGGCCTTGCCGAGAGCCTCTCTGTAGTTGAGGCCGAGGTTGATTGCCGCTACACCATTGGCGTTGATGAGGTTCATCCGCGTATATCCATTCTCGAGAGCCTCTTGGAGGGTGAGGGTTGGGTCATAGACGGCGATCCACAGGCTAGGCAAGAGGACGCGGGATGAATCGGCCAAGGCCTTGGCAGTATCGTCTATTTGAGCTCCAGTTAGTTAATCTGGCGAGCTGGTATGAACACGGAGGGAAGAACTCGCAAGTAAAAAAGGCTTGCGCAATCATCTGGGTAGTGGGAGCAAGGGATACCATGGACGACGTCGAGATCAGTGTCAGGGCGCGGAAGCTGATATTCTGCCACTTGAAGTCCATGACGTCCTGCCCCCAGCTCCCGGCGCACTGGCACGGAGTGGTTCCGGGGGCCAACTCGTTGCAGTCGGGTGCGTTTTCGTCATACCAGCCGATGAAGCACTTTCCGGGTACCGAAACGCCGAGATTTGCTTGTGAGGACCAGTCTGCGCGCTGGAAGAGGGTGATGGAAGGGAACATCGCGTTTCCCTGCGTGGAGTGTAAAGATCTAGTGACTTGTGGATATGTAAGGGTTGTACCATACTACAGTGTCCTGGCTGAGTTCGATGACATTGCGAATGCGGTCCGGGTACCAGAAGCACTGGTAGAGTACCGGAAAGACTATAGCAGTAACAAGGAGGGTAATGACAGTGCTCCACAAGTTTCGACTGTGTTTTCTTTTCGTGGGCTGACCAGCAGAGCGGACGAGAACTAGTGGTATCAAAGTAATTAGTAGTTAAGGTAGTTAGCGGCGAGTCTATAGGCTGAACACACCTTGATCAAATATAAGCCCAAGAATATAGGCCAGCAATGGCAGGCAAATGAGGCCGTATATCACTTTTGGGTCAGGAGGTAGAGAGGGCCCGGTGATGCACACGGCGATGATGACCAACCACACGGTCCAAACCACGCCTAAAGACACAACTGCCTTCCCGGGCGGATTTACCGCGGATGGCTGCAGGTTGAAGATGGCCATTTGGCTGTCTGGATGGGTGACAGCCGGAAGCGAGCGATATTCTAATATGAGCGAGAGAAAGCATGGAATAAGTTGGCGATCAAAGGCTTTTCGGACAGGTCGGGCGATATTTCTAGTTCCAAGGGGCCAGGGCGTGTGTCGTTCCCCAACGGGAACGCGGCGAAGGGAACGGGAAACGCGGCGAAGGGAACGGGAAACGCGGTGAAGGGAGCGGTAACGCGTGTGCAGAATAGGGGGTGGCTGGATGCACAACCGCTGATGGCGGTTTCGAGTGGACAAGACACGCTGGCTCAGCCGTACTACACGCACTTCAGCGGCTATACTCCCCAATCCGGTTGTTTTCTCCAACCGCCCTGTTTGGGTTTCAGTCTTCAAAACTAAGGTATATTAAACAGAGGCAGTCCCCCTGGAGACATGCAAATGCAAACCCAACGGAGTCTCTCACCCACCAAGCCACTCATTACCTCAGCCAAGTCATCCGCAACATGGTCTCTGGCTGCGGTGACGGCGGCAAGACGATGTCTTACAGCTGTTTCTGCGTCTCGAGCTCGGCCAAGTTCGAAAGCATCATCAACAGGGACGTGGCATCCAAGTGCATGCCCAACGTCCCCGCTGCCACGAGTGACGCTCTTGAGGTCTTTGAGAGCTACTGCAACTTTTTGCCGCTCCCAGCTGGTATATCTCAATCCTTGAACCACGATAGAGAGAAGGATGGCTTCTAATACTGACGATGCTTTATGACACCAGTTACCAGGACTGCTCCGACTGCCGCATCCGCGCCCACTAGTGTCTAAGGTTTTGCAATAGGGAGAGGCCCAATCACTGGCAACGCAACTTCGAGTCGATCCTTATCCATCACGAGCTACTCGCCTATCAGAACGCAGGCTGGGCCAGTTCCGTCGTCTACATCAGGAGCTTCGGGATTGGCATTGGCTCTAGCTAGCAACATGCTTGGGGTGGCTGTAGTCCCGACTTGTCTTGTGTTGTTGCTGCAGCTCTTTTGAGCCACGTTTGATGGTGTGTCTGGGTTCGAGACATTCAGAATGATAGACGGAGCACGGAGTCCCAGGACTGAATGTGTCCTAAGACAGCTAGTTAGTCTTAGGACTGAATGCGTCCTAGGAGGAACGTCCTGGGACTAAATGTCTAGTGGGCTGTATTATTAATGAAACACCCTTCGTTATATATCTATAGAAACCGGTGCCTCTTTGAACTCAGAGTTTCTGGATAAACGGCAGAGCTCACCTGGGAATCAGCGCCCTTCTTCCCGGGACAAGATGTCCAAATATCGTTCCAGAGCATCGATGCAGCATACCGGGACCTGGGCCGTCCCATGCAGTTTGGCTGCCAGCACCATCGCTGCCTTCAAGCGAAACAACCCTCCGACTGACGAGGAATAGATCAAGGTCACAAGTCTGAAGAGCCTGATGGGACACCATCTGCAAGAACAAAGCTACAAGGTCTAGAAGGGAGAGATTGCTTTGTTAAAGAACTAAGTTGCTCATTCCCTATGAGCGTGAAGGGGTGGGGAAGCGGGACTCAGGTCCGAGACGATCGATGCCAGACTGATCAATATGGTGGTACTCCTTTGCAAGATAACCGGTGGTGTTGCCAGATAGAGTCGGATTACACGCGGGATGTCTGTGTTGAATTGCTAAAAGACCAGGGGTTCTGAACGATAAAAAGGATGTGGTAGGCCCCGAGCCCTAGATCTGGACTCAATTCGCCCCCGTTGCTCTGGTTCGCAGACCAGGTTTCTTTTCAACCAGCTTCTGCCAAGGTTCCTCTTTCTTTTTGAAGGCCCGGGCAGCTTATCTTCTAAGACAACTCCATGGCCCCAGCATCTGCCGCAGGCTGGCTCTGCTCACCCCCTCCCTGGCCCTCTCCCCCACCGACCCCCTTTCCAAGGACGACCCCGTTCAAAAACCGGACCACATCGTCAACGCCCTCAGGCTGATGAAGCCAGTGCCCGCCCGTAGTATACTCCCGCCACTCCACCTGCGCCCCAAACCCCCTCAGCGTGTCCCTCAGCCCCCTCCCCCTCTCAATCAACACCAACGGATCATCCACATTATGTTCCAACAGCACCGGCGTGCGCCTCAACACCCCATTATCATCATTCCCATCCCCATCCCCATGGCCAGCCACCCCCCCCTCCCACAACC
>MU857280.1:0-12483 GCA_033296705.1 Chaetomidium leptoderma
TCTGGTTCTGGTTCAGGGAGGAGGAGACGCGACTCGAGATGTCAAAGTCTGCCGACCCCGAAAGCGCAACAACGGAAGGAATAAGTTAGGTGGCGGTTGATTACGATGGAGACCAGGCCGGCGCTTCGTGCACCACGTCTCCCAGCACCCCGGCCAGCACCTCGCGCCCAACGACGAGCGCACCAAGTGCCCGTCGGGAACCTACACTCACGGGTTCCAATGCCCCTGCGAGGCCGGCAGCTGGTCCGCCAGGATCGCTGCCGACCTCTCGCACGGACCTACAGTAGTGTTTAGTTCGAAGCTGATCCTGAGATCGTAGGCCTACGAGTTCTCCAAGTTCGTAGACGCCAGCCCCGACGACGGCACGATCCTCCTCACGCTGCCCGACGATCCCGCGCCTGTACGCAGTCTCATCGCCGACATCGATATCGCCAAGCTACCCCGCGCGCCTCCTACGAGCAGCAAGAAGCCGGGCCTGCAAGACGAAGGCGCTAGGCTCAAACCCAAGCCCGGCCAGTCTCGGTACATCCTGCTGATTCCCAACACGTCGGCCGTAAAGAGTATCGATTCGACTTTTGCCGTCACCGCCGACCGCCGCAGGCCGCCCACTATAGTCCAGTTCGCCGTCCAGCCGTCCAGGATCATCGTAGACGAGGCCCACTGCATCAAGGGCGAGACCACCATGCTCTGGGATCGGATCCGGCGTTGGCAGTGGCGCGCTCGGACTCCCACTTACCTCCTGGCCCTGACGGGCACGCCCATGACCCGGGACCCCGCGGACTTCGAGAGGCTGCTGGAGCACCTGAACCACCCAGGCGCCGGCTGGAGCAGCCCTCTCCGACCGCCCGCCACGTCCACGCTTCAGGCGCTCAAGCGGCTGACCTCGCATTACAACAAGGCGCTCGCCCGCGGCCTCGGCGCCGCCGCCGCCGGCTCGGAATCGGATCAGCAGCAGCAGCAGGTCTTCCTCTCCGACCTCAGCGCCCTCGTGCTCGCCTTCACCCTCCGCCGCCGCCGGGACGACATCTTTGCCGGCGGGCCGCTGTCCGCCGTGCCAATGGTCCCTTTCGACGTCGTGGATTGTCCACCCCCGCCCCAGTTTACCGCCTACGTCGAGAACATCTTCTCGTCCACAAAGGATGAGGTGCAGGCGTTGCTGGACGAGCGCCACGCCAGATGGGAGGAGCTGCCAGAACATCGTCGGCGTACCGAGCCCACCCTCGAGCTCCTCGTCCGCCAGATCAGCTCCGGCGCCCCCAACACCGTCGGCAGCTTCCGCCTGCTCAGGCTGTGCGCCACGTTCCCAGCCCTGGCTCGCCTCTACCGCCAAGCGCCCTACTGCGATTGGAGCCTTACCGGCGAGGACTTCCAGGACGTCTTCACCAAGGGCACCATCGAGGAGGCCCGGGCCAAATCCAAGGCATAGCCCCTCTGGCGCGACGTCTGTAACGGCAGCACCAAGATGGAGCAGCTCGGCATACAGATCCGCAAAATGCTGGCCGACCGAGAGCCGGCGCACGGTGCGGACGACGTCGTGCCCGACAAGAAGATGCTCGTCTACTCCGACTCGCCCCTTGTCGCCCACCTCGCGTTTTTATGGATCGCCAACAGCTTCGACATCCCCGTCCAGATGGTCGATCGCGGCATGAGCGCGGCCAACCGCGTGGCTGCTATAGAGCCCTTCGTCACCGTCTCTCTCGACCGGCTGCGGCGCGAATGCCACCACCCCACGGAGCCCCCCGCCCCCCGAGTGCCGGTCACCACCGTCGGCATCATCGCCAAGGGTCTCAACCTAGCCCGGGCGAATTACCTCGTCCTCCTCGGCCCCCTCGGCACCGTCGCTAAGCAACTACAGGTCGGCTGTCGTATCAACCGCGAGGGCGGGTTTTCCACCCCGCACCTAGCCCTACTGCTCGACCCGGACAATAAGGCCGAGATGGTGGTTCGCCGGCGGCAGCTGAACCGCGCCGCCATCGAGACGGAGGTGTGGGGCGGGACGAAGTAACGGCGACCGACTCGCCTACTTTTCTTTTTTCTTTTTTTTCGGCGCGTGGGCATTGACACACGGAGGATACATCGGTATTGTTTGGGTCTGGTTGCTTGGGTCCGGTTGCTCGGGATCGGGACTCGCCGTAGTGCGGTCGAGGCACATCGCCTTTAAAGAGGGGTGTGGGAGGCGCCGTCCTCATCTGTTTTTTCCTATTCGTCCTCTCTTATCTTGCTCGCGACGAGCCGCGCCATATGTGTATCCAGGTCCCGAGGGCGCCTGGTGGATGTTTGATTCCCGGCGGACGTGGCTGGCTAGGCTGTGGTTATTTGGACGTGTCTATCGGCACGCCTGGGGTATGAAGGGGTTCATTGTCAGGTTCACTAGCTCGGGTTTGCCGTGTCAAGGCCAGAGGCTGGCTGCCTTGTGATAATCTTGCTTGTCAGGTCACATAGGGAGCCAATCTCACTCAACGTCGTCATTGCATATGCCAGTGCTATATGGTCGTGGGCCTTGTCGGACATACCACGAGCGGCTCAATATTGCCCACTCACTCTCAGTCGAGGGCGCGTGTGGTGAGACAGACTTACCGGCGCGCGCGGTTCTTGCCACTTTTCCTCGCGCGGCGGTGTGACCTCGGGCGAGCAAGCGGCGCAGCCAAGCACTGTTCCTCTGCGCATGCAACCCTTTGTGATGTCGAGCTACTTAATCAGGTAAGGCCAAGAGAGAAAGCCTTCATGCGCTAACTAGCTTGCATAGAAAATCCTTTTGTCCCGAAGTGTCGAGGGTTCTATAACGCTCGCGTTGTCCCCGCTCTCATAAATCATCATTAAATACAGTGACACAGTGGTGAGCCAACCCCGCTAGGTGTGCCTCACTTCTCCTGCATCTGTTGGAAATGATGAGTAAGCCGGATGCCTCAGGCCGCCTGGGTCAGGTGCAAGCTCCCTTGCGCACCTAATTTAGGTGCCGGGAAGAGCGTCCTGAAGACAAGCACACGCAAGTTTTAAAAAGGTTCAAGTCCAAGCAACCAGGACAGAGAATATCACCAATTTGAGCCCAATCCTTTGCCGTGCCCTGCGTGGAGCCAATATTCGTTAAACCACCATAACATCCAACAGCATCACCGGCTTCCGGCATTAAGGATCTGGCGCCCCGCTTGTTGTCGGCATAAACCCGAATGTAGGGGCACAACCAGCTTCACAGCCAATCAAAGACGCGCAAGTACAGCGCTTGGGCGGGTTAGCAGCGGCCGTTGCCCGACGACATTGCTGCTGGACAAAGGGTTAAGTTTTGGGCCGCGAACGTTTGATGGCGATGAGTCCTTTGAGACGGCTTAAATGACCGAGGGAGAAGATGGGGCGCATCCTCTGGTTGACTTGCCGCATTGCTGCACGGCGAGGCAAGTTGTGACCAGACGCTCGAGTTCAATCCATCCAAGGAGGTGAAAATTGACGTGCTAGCACACCCGGCGGACAGTATCAATTCTACGGAGGCACTATCCCCTTCATCCGCTAGCTCGTCACCACATATAGGCAGCGAGCCAGGGGGGAGACCAATGACATCATTTGCGTCAACACACAGGTGGGCGCCGCAGCCAAGCCGACCAACTCCATAGACAGCTTTTGCCAGCCCGACAAAAGCCAGCCGTACTTTACATTGCCGGCGCTTTTCGAGATCGCAGCTCACCCGATTATTCCTCAGGGCGTCACGATGCACCGTTTTCTTGAGATCTCCGCCTTCCCGGCGGTAGCGCCGTTCTTCATGACAGGGGATGGGGAATCCGAGCTTAATGTGATGCCGGAAAGGTTCCTTCAAGATGAAGGTAATGATGAGATCGGAAGCCAGGCCAATGTCGGCAATCAGTACTTCGCGGTGGGCATGAGCAATAACACGCACGGTAAGTACAAACTGGCTGTTAAAAATCCGATTCTAACAGCATTACAGGATATGATTGGTAACACACAACTACGAGACAGGGAAAGACAAGTGGCAGATCACTCGCCAGCACGGATATTTGCGGAATTAAGCAGGCGCGGGATATGTTCGTGAAATCGACAGCATTTGATGAAAGCTTCTTGGATAGGTCAACCTGGCAAATGCTGGCGGTGCATTATTTCGTGGTCCAAGTATACCAAAGACTTGAAGAATCCGTCTTCGCTGTACACATCCTTGAATGTCGCTTCGTAAATCGGCTCGTTGTCGGCAGCCATATCGGGCTCAAACAGTTCCTTGATGAATTGCGCATCTTTAGCTCGTACGATGCGGCCAGTCTTGTTCAGTCGGATACGATAGACCTTGCCCGAATTGCCCTCGTAGCCGCAGAGTTTGCCCTCGATGGCATTTGCCAGCATCTTGTGGCTCTGCAGTCTGACTTCCATGTCATGGATGTGGACGAACGCGAGCGAGCCATATGCCCTAAGATGGTTGATGCGTGGGACACACTGATCCGGCGTGAGACCAAGCGACTCGCCCAGCATCTTCAATGGTGACTTGTCGTCGGGGTTGTAGGCGGTTGGGAGGCGGTTTAACACATGAACAAACGCTTCCTCCGCCAGAGGCCAGTAATCCTCAGGAAATCCCGCCTCTAGATTCGCAGTGCGGGCGCCCTCAACGATTGTCCGGCCCGCGTGCGTTCCCATCGGGCCCTGTTGCGGGCAATTGGGCGATATGATTGTTAGTTTCTTCCCCGCATTGCGACACCAGTTCCTCAGCTCATCCGTTCTGAACTCAGTGTCATTGTCGATGCGGATTTCCTGGACCAGGACCCCGGATTGAAGTTCCATAAACCCGATGGAGTTGGTAAGCGTCGCGAAGCCATCAGACATGGTTTTAATGGCAGCATACCAATGGTAAGCAGAGTGCTGATCAACGAGGTGGATGGCGTGACTCTTCCCACCAATGCCAGTTGGTTTGTGAGGAATGAAGTCGACATGGATGCACCGTAACACGCGCGACGTCGCGGGCCGTTGGTTGTGAGGTATCGTCTGTTGAGATTTACCAATACAATAGTATTTGCAGCGGTAAACACTCGCATCGCGGGTATTGACCTTGATACCTGCCAGGTTGCAAGCCTTGATAACCTTGTCCGCAGGGGCATGCATCAGGCGCCGGTGCATGACTTCGTAATCGATGGCGGGGAGGGCCAGCTGCTGGATAGCAACGAGAACAGCTTCTTCGGTATCTGTGGTCCCCCGGCTGTTATCCTCGGCTTCAAAGTTGCAGACATCGATCATTGTCACCAGGTTGACAGGATTGACAAATAGAGTGGCCGTCTTGTTGTTATTGTTGACTCCGTCCATGACACCCGAGTCGAAGCCGAACACGTCACCGTTGGCGTTCTTGTGGTTGTTGACATTTGTAGCGTCTGCGTTATTCTCCGACGTCGCTGACTTCTTGCGCTCCCAGAACTCCCTCTCCCAGCACTCGTCGTTACCAGCCGCAGTGGTCGTCTCCTTGGTAGCTTGATTAGACAGTATCGTCATGTTGAGCATCGCTTGTTCGTTGGCCTTCGATGTAACTAGGTTAAGAAGCGTTTTGTAACCCAGTTGACCAGTGTGCAACTGGAAGCAAAGCATGTCGACCCAGTGACCATCGTACTGCTTCAAACCACAGAGCAAGAGGGCCTGAAGCAGCTTGTCGGGGACCACGACGCCCATGTACTCGAGCTTCGCCACGACGTAACGGAATCGAGTAATAAACGCGCGGAGACTGACGTAGTTCGTTGCGTTGATGTGGAACAATTCCTCGGCCAGTGTACACCAGCCCTCATCCGACATGCTGCCCACAGCTTTGCACGCGGCGTTGTACAGCTTCTGGGGTTTGAACGCTTCCTCCTCCTCCACCCAGCCATGGGATTTGATAATATCCATGACCGGCTCCACCGACTCTAAGATCCTGATGTATGCTGTCGCGCTCTGAACCCGGTACCGGTTGCGCTGGGGAAGAGCAGCATTGTCGGCGGGTTTGATTGCGGTGCCGTCAATGAACTTGATCAATCCCAGAAGGTGGAAGTTAGCTCGAAGCGATCGCCTCCACGCCTCCATATTCTGATCGCCCTTCAGTGGAGTGATGGTCCCAATTGTGATTTTTGAGATGTCCACGCCTTCGAAATCGTCCTCGTCCACAAGCGCAGGAAGGGTGCTAGCTGGCGTGATGTCGCGTGTTGCGCCCGGGTTGAGCGGCGCACCGCCTTCGCTAGCCATCCTTGGCGATCTTGGCGGTCTGAATGTCGATTGTTGTATTTTCTGTCGATGCAGTGGTCCGCGCCACGCTAAGTCCGTCGCTCGGGACACTGGCAAACTGGTTCTAACCGCTGGATCTTCGTGATGGGTGATATCTGGTGTCCTCTTTGTAGCGGCTGATTCTGCGCACGCGAACTGAAGGTGCAACCAACTATCACAGGCTGCAATGGTGATCTTGGTATACAACTGTTTTTATTGTAGTTGCACGAGGAACCAGAAGTGGGAAGCGCCGGGGAAAGCCTGCACTGGGCACAGGCCACCTCCAGGAACCCACCAGGGCCCACTACCAACCCTAACCCTGGCAATTCCTCTCGCACGTGCTATGCCCGTGACAGAAACCTAGTGCAACCTCTATTGTAATGCCCTCATGGGACCACTATTGGAAGGGGACAGTCGAGTCACAGGAGCTGTCTGCGGATCGTGTCACTGGCGTCAATTTGCTTTTGATTGCGGAAAAGTCAGGTCGCCCTGCGGAGGGACTGCGAAATGGCGGCGTCGGAGCAGCCCCAGATCGTAGTCGAGGTGGTCGACCAACCATCCCCGCCGAAGCGACCGAGCCGCGCCCCGAAACCAAGCGCGAAGGTTCGCAAAGCGATGCAGTCGATCGAGGACGCGGCCACTACGTCGAGAAGGATCACGAGCGATGTTATGCGAACTGTTACATCGAGAGGAACACGCGTGCCAGGAGGCGGGAACGGGATCAACGGCCAGGTCGAGACCGGGAAATCAGCGCAACATATACTCCTGGATGCGATCAGCGCACAGCGAAACGAGATGCGCGATACAATCATTGAACAACGGAACGCGATCTGCGAGTTGCGCGACGTGGTTAGCAAGGCAGCAAGACACAATCCTGGAGCTACACCACCAGCTCCAGGAATACCAACGCCAGATGGAAAGCGCCCTAGCGGATACAAAGGCTCAGCTGTCAGAGGAACTGAAGCAGGCTCGAGACCAGATCGATTCTCTCTTACGCAACCCGGTCTTCACGACCTCAGCTCAACCTAGGCCGAGGGCATCATACGCCGAAGTCGCCCGCACACCACCGTCGAGCCAACCGAGCGGGGTGCGCACCCTCTCCTCGCGAAACTCAACCCCCTCGACCTTTACCGACACGCTGTTTTGTACAATCGATACATCCAGAGTGGAAGAAAAAGAAAAAGACAGGGTTCAGGTGGCGAACATCAGGAAGGCAATTGAGACAGAAGTTCGGACACAAGAGAACAGGGGAGAATGGCGCTGCGCGGCGGTTGTGAAGGAGGCCCGAAACCTTGACCGAATTAGGGTGGTCTGTAGAGACGAAAGCGAAGTCAAGATCGTCAAGGACGCCGCACAAAAGATCACTGTCCCCGGGGTGCGAGTGCTGAGAGACCAGCTGTACCCAGTGAGAGTCGACAATGCCAACCGAACAGCTGTCCTCGATGCAGACGGGACTATCCGGCCAGGAGCAGCGGATGCGCTTGGGGCGGAGAATGAGGTCAACATTGCGAAGATCGCCTGGCTCAGTAGGAAGGACACGGGCAAAGCCTACGGCTCGATGGTAGTCTACGTGGCCAAGAGCAGCGATGCGAAGCGGCTCCTAGATGGTCAGTACTTTCACCTGGCCGGGG
This sequence comes from Chaetomidium leptoderma, assembly GCA_033296705.1. Taxonomy (NCBI): domain Eukaryota; kingdom Fungi; phylum Ascomycota; class Sordariomycetes; order Sordariales; family Chaetomiaceae; genus Chaetomidium; species Chaetomidium leptoderma. The sequence goes on from MU857280.1 coordinate 7,842, forward strand.
AATCAGCGTATACGACTGTGTTCGCGCCCCGGGAGGGCCCAACCCAGTGTTTCAACTGCCAGGAAATAGGCCACAAGGCCTTCACATGCAAGAAGCCGCAAACATGTGGAAGGTGTGCAGAACAGGGACACCACCACAAGACATGCCAATCCGCGGCGTTGAAGTGCGTGCTGTGCAGAGGACCACACGAGTCGTTCAGCAAGAACTGTCGGGTACGCTGGTTGCACAATGGCACACAGAACGCTCGAAATCCTTCAGCTTAATGCCCACAAACGGAGCGAAGTGCAGCAGAGTCTGCTAAACGACGAGGGGTTTAAGGACTATGCTGTGTTGGCCATCTCCGAACCATATGCAGGGACGATAGATGGCTCGGTGGTGACGGTCCCAATGGGTCACCACAATGGGACGAAACTAATACCAACGACCGAGGTCGCTGTCGCCGTTGACACTATGGAGCAGAACGAAAGCCCCCGTTTCTTAGCCACGGGGAAGACAGAATCGTCAAACTTGTACGACCCAAAGCTCACATTCACCTGCTCCCTGACGAAGCCAAACGGGATGCCGATGGCGTTCTTGGTGAAGTTCTCGACTTGATCCAACAATACGTACACGCCAATTGGTACATGCCATCGCGATTGGAGTGTTGCGGGGTGCGTCAGTACTACTGTGCCCGAGCCCGTGGTACGCAACCGCTCATTGGAGAATCTCATAGACAGGAATGGCAAATGCAGCAGAGTATTCCTGGGCCGGTCACCAGCGCTACGTGCGCGCCACGGCCTGCTGTGCGTATCCACATCCGCGGCCTGCTCGCGCCGCCGTGCAGGTGGCGGCGTCGCAAGCGGGTGGTGCTACACGAAACCGTACCTGCCTGCCGCCGTGAGAGCGGGCGTCAGCGGCTCACTCGTCCGATATCTCCACCACGACCCTCGCGCCGCCCCCCTCTTCGTCGCTCGATATCTCCACCACCTCGATCGCCTGTGCCTCGCCGTCGTCGCCGCTGCTCTCCACCCGCTCGACGCCCAGCGCGTCCATGTACCTGCCCAGCGCCTGGTCGTGTTCCTCTCCCTCGTCCTCCGAGTCCCACTTCTGCCACAGCGAGCAGCGCACGCCCTTGTCGCGCCACTTGCAGTTGGAGCAGCATGCGCGGAACGCGCGCGTGTACTGGCAGCACGTCAGGAACGGACCGCGGTCCGGCTTCGCCGCGCACGCCTCGCACGGCGGGTTGGCGTCGGTGCCGCGGCTGTGGATCATGATGGCGTCGACGCAGGTCGGTCGGCTGAGCCGCTCGTGCGTCACTTGGCCCGCGTACATTTCAATATCGCCCGCCTCGTCGGTCCAGAGGTCGTTTTGTACGTCCTGTGCCCCTTGCGCGTTAGCTCGTCATCTCCCCCGCGCTGCGCCCGACGACTTGCCGTCACGAGGTAGGCCTCGAGCTGCTCCTTGACCTGCCGGGTGCTGGTCAGGATGATCTCGGTCGGCCGGCCGTTTGCCGCGCCCGACGGCCTCGAGGCGAGCACGCTGCTGGCCATTGCACGTGTGTCGGTTCGCTGTGTGGTGTGTTTTTTTCGGTTTTCGCGGGGTTCGGTCCCGGGGAGGCAGCGATGCGGCCAGACAACGTGCGGTGTGGTTCTGTGTCGGTCCCCACAGCGGGCGGTGTTTTGTGGGTGGAGGGCGCAGCAATGGTGTGCGGCTCCAGGACGGAGGATTCTTGGTGGTGGTTGGGAAGAAGGAGAGTGCGCGGGTCGACCCCGCACCAGATCGGTGCACTATGGCGAGACCAGCCCTCGAGGCACCCCGCCAAAACTCCTCGTCGCGGCCGGCCACGCGCGGGGCAGCCTGTTCTCGACAATTGCCAGCCTCGCGGTTTCGCGTGCCCTTGGCTGTGGGGGTGTTGGGCCTCGCGCCCATACCAGCCCATCCTGGGGTCGGTCATCTCGTAATCGTCCGCGCCTGCCCGGTCCGCATCGCGGCCGTGCCGTGGCCCGTGTATTGTTTGGGCCGGCAGCCAGCGCGGGCACCCTGTATTGCCTACTCCCTAACTCCTACTGCCGCGCCGCTCCAGTCACCACTCCGACGTCACCGGCCGGCGGCAAGTCGCTCCCCCCATTTCCATATACAACCTGTTGCGCCGTCCCGTGTAAGTTTCTCGTCCGTCGCCCGCCGGCAGCCCGCGTGTGCGGATGTCGTGCTCGCTTGCGCGAGCCGCCAAGACTCCGCCTCCCTCCGCCTTGGCGGCCGCCTCGCTGGCCAATTGGCGTGTCGCTTGTCTCCCAATCCGGCATGTCCCGGCCGCCGCCCCACCGTGCCGTCGACGTCCAATGTCTGAGCCGGCGGCTCTGGGTGCTCGGTATATTACAGAGGGACGTGTTGACAGGTTCATGGCTGGGGGCGATATATATAGGACGGTCTATGTCTCGAGGGCACCACTGGCTGGCAAGCTTGTACGTTGAGGAGGCGGAGACAGATGAATCATGCCAGCGTCCCGTCTCTCTTCAAGATCGTGACTGTACGACACCCGCGCGTACCGCCTCTCGGGGCCATGATGATTCTGCAACGACGGGGCGCCGTTCAGACTCGGAAAGGGCCGTACCTGGTCTGAACCTCCTGCCATCCTTGTCGAACCGCAACCACTTGGCGCCCTCCCTCTATACAGCATCTTGCTTTGGCAAAATCCGGCTCTTCCACGTCTCAGTTACCCTCATCGCCGTCATCGTTCATATTTGTGCTTGTGCTATGCACGACAATGTGACGTCGGGAACTTCCTCTCCGCTCTTCAGGTTTACAGTACCTTGTTGTGAGTGAGTCAGGCGGCCAGAGCAACCTGCATGGTTCTGATGATGCTAAGGTGGTATTTGCAATGTGTTGGCGCGGTTAGTCTGAGTAGTTGACTGCCGAAGCGATTTGACGGGTTTTATGATGAAGACCGACCTGTCGAACGAAGATGCGTCGTCTCTGCCAGGGCAGAACCAAAGATATAGAACCCGGCTCTCGCCCCGCAACTGCCTTACAGAGAGAGACGGGTTTGATACCTTCCCACCGCCGGGGAGAGCCTTTCCGAACACGCCCAGACTTTGACGTCAGCGCAGTATAAGTCAGGCCCCCATTAAGAGGAACTGTGCCCCACCAAAAAATAGACAGGGCAGATGCCGGCCTCGGTAGGATCGATGGAGTCGCGCTCAGACTGACCGAATCAAGAGCCCACAGCTCTGTCGGCGTTGAGCGTGTTCGCGATGATGCCTTCTAGGCAGGGTACCTGGCTGATGGATTCCGCGGCATGTCCACCAAAACTGAACCCACAAGACGCAACAGACAAGAAGATCACGGGGAATGCTACAGTGGTGTAACTCTCCATCGCCTCCCTGTGCTAGAGCAGCCCGGGTATAAAGAAAATCCACGCCATGATTCTTCGCTGTCTACCGATAATCCCAATGTTTACGGTCTCCTGGTAGCCGCGTAACCCTCCGTGGTGTCCTGCTCTGGGTGTGATATCATCTTGATCGTCACCTTTCCGGACCGGCCATTGGACGATGGCGGGTAAACAGTCTTAGTGGTAGTCACCGAAGGGCTACGAGTGACGGTCGTTTCGGAAGAGTAGGGAAGATAACCGGTGAGGAATTCGACCTCGTGCTTCAGGTCCTCGATCTTAAGCTGAGCCTGTATGAGTGCATCCTGTAGAACCTGGTTCTCCTTCTGTTCTTCACCGAGGATGTTAGTTATGATGTCAGAAAGTAATGCTCCCACAGAAGGGGGATGGACAGCATCAATTCTAGGAAGAGTTGCACAGCAGAACCATTACTACCTGCCGGCCCTGTAACGTCAGTACTTGCGGTACCTATAGTTAGTTAAACATCAATAACATAAGTCGTAAGACTATCTCCTGGCTAATCTGTTAGCGTTACCAGTTGCACGTGAAGGCCTACCTGCGACTGGTATTGCTGTGAGCCTGAGGAGGGGACGGGTCCCTGTGCACAGTGCCGTAGCGAACAGTCGCAGAGGGGGTGGGTAGTGTGCGACCAGCAGCACAGGTGCTATGGCGACCAGTCGCGGGGGCGGCCGGTGCGCGACCGGTAGCACAGTTCCATGGCAGCGACCAGTCGCAGGGGAGCTGCCGGTGTGCGACCAGTACTGCAGCACCCGGAGAGGTAGGACGCGGGGTACCGACGGAGTGGAGCGCGACCGGTCGCAAGCGCTGCGCCCCACGAGAACGACAACGTGCGACTAGTACGCGTTCTCGGTGGAGTCGCACGTTCAAGAACCCGTTCCTGCGTCTCGACTCTAAAGACCGAGACAAGGAGCACCCTCGTTATTCTGCTGCGAGCTCACGTCAATGAACTGCTCCTGGACGGAGAGTTCGACTACCATCTCGGACGCTTGATGCGTGCAAATGCCGACAACGACGGTAGGTATGCCCGCCATGCCTCGCGATTACACCACTTACGCATCTTTAGTTGCTACAGTACGGAAGGTTCGTGCCGACTTCCAGGCCATGCTGAGACTCCGGACAGCCATTCATGCCGACCTCCAGGCCATCCTAAGACTCCGGACAGCCGGTCCGGCGGCGGATAGAACGACAGAGTGACATGATTAACTGAACTGGCTCGCCCTGGAGCATGGCTGTAGGATAGTAATACAAGAAAACGTA
>MU857281.1:0-12348 GCA_033296705.1 Chaetomidium leptoderma
GTCTAGAAAAGTGTCCGGGTCGATGGGGTGTCCGAGTCGATGGTGGATCACGTTACCTACTTTGAAAAATAATATAAAAGCTATAAACTAAAATATTAATAGTATTAAAGATCTTTAAGAATGTATAGATAATGAAGATAAAGTTAAACTTAAGTTAACGTTATCTATGATTAAGACTAATAAAGGTTTCAAAGAGAGGAGTAACAATAAAGAGGGAAGTATCTATAGCGTAACCTTAATAAGGAAATCGAAATTTAACAACTTATATCTCTAGTCTCTATACTATAGTAACTTTACTTTATATTTCGTTATAATCAGTTACTACTCCTTAGTCTCTCTTTTACTTCTTTCTTTCCTTTCCCCCTCCCCCTTTCCTCACTTCCTTCTGTAGAGCCCTAGTAAGACGATGCACCCACCTTTCGGTCAGGCCACCACTTCAGGTAGCCAATTCCCCGCACCTACCGCAACCCGACCCCGCAAATGCCCAACTACCTACATTTCACCTATATGTCGAAAGTCCTAAATTGCCGGGCGTGCTACTTAGAGAAAACAGTTATTCCAAATGTTAAAGCTATTAAATGTAGGTCCAGCTCCGTAGGACGGGGCGCTCGCACGAGACTCAGGGACAGGTTCATGCTAGACCTGCACGTCACCGGGAGGAAGGGAGCAGTGGCACGACGAAAACGCGGACTGGGACCGGATGCCGGACCATTATTTCGGGGCTAGGCCTGCGGAAGTCTGATTGTAGGTATATGTAGTAGAATCATCCCCTATATTAGATCAAGTTCACAGTCGATGAACTGACAAGGTTGATGGGCAACAAGACTATTTCCTGCAACGTACCGTTTTTGGATGCTTTCTGGTTTCTCTGGCGCGTCACTGCAAAAGGTGGCATGCGCTTGACCAGCAACCAGAATGGCGAGCCCGAACCCCCTGGAGAACTGGAGTGGGGTTGCATTCTCCGTACCCTGGCCGTTGCCCACTTTTCTCGGCTCGTGGGCTCAATTCTCCGCAGCTCCGCCAACCGCATGGCAGCCAGGGGGTTCGGAACGCTTGCCGGGGCGGGGTCGTCTGACATGCAGGTGGCCGCGATAGTTATGCAGGACCGGCTTGGGTCTCCAGGGATGGCATGGCGTCCAATTTCAACCCCGGCCAACGCAACATCGCGGCTTTGACGAGCTGGGGATGCTCGGCGGGCAACCGGGCTGGTTCAATAGTCTTGTTGGGACTTGTGGATAACCGGATATGAGGCAGACTCGCGGGGCAGGGAGCAGCGGGTATAAAGCCTTGACTCTTCTGGACAAGGAGAGGACTCCTGTCGACTCGGGCCAGACAAACAATTGTTTTCCTCCAGCACTGTCGGCAAACTGTCGGCAAGGTCGTTATTTTGGAGCCATGTTGAACACACTGTCCCTCAGCTTGCTGGCTGGGCTCGCCATCCTGACAAGCCCGAGCCATGCCGGCAACAACAAGGACGAATACTACGACTACATTGTTGTTGGCAGCGGACCGGGAGGAGGCCCTCTTGCGAGCAATCTTGCACGGGCCGGCCACTCTGTTTTGCTCGTCGAGGCAGGCGACAACCAGGGCGACAACGTCAATTCCGAGCTGGTGTCCTTCTTCCCCTTTGCTTACACTGACCCCTCGCTGCGGTGGGACTTCTTTGTTCGCAACTTCGACAACGAGACGCAGAACCTGCAGCACAACCACCTGACCTGGAAAACTTCTGATGGATTCTATGTCGGCCGCGATCCGCCTGCCGGTGCAACCTTGCTCGGGATCCACTACCCCCGGGGGGGCACACTGGGCGGCAGCTCCGCTGTCAACGCTATGTCGACGATATACCCGAGCGAGAGCGACTGGCAAAACATTGTTGATCTGACTGGCGACGCCACTTGGAGGTGAGCATTTGAAATCTCAACTCCCCCCCTTGTTGTGACCTGCGTGTCTGACCGAGACTGTAGCTCCTCGCACATGCGCGATATATTTGTACGCATAGAAAACAACCACTACCTGGCTCCCGGAACGCCGGGTCACGGATTTGACGGCTATCTTGACACCATCATGAGCGGCGGGTCTGTGTGGGCTGGCCAGGACGACCTTGCGACGGTCATGGCAACGGCGTCAGGACACCTGGGCCAGAATCCGGCCGATATCAGCGCCAACCTGCTCGCGGATCCCAACGCTCTCAACCCTGCGCGCGACCAAAGCCAAGGCGTCTTTGGATCCTCCATACATGGGGATGCGGCATGGCGGCGCTTCAGCTCCCGCGACTACATCCTCGAGACGGCCAACGCAGTCAAACCGAACGGGCAGAAAGAGTACAAGCTCACAGTCCAGCTCAACACACTGGCCACCAAAGTCCTCTTTACAGACGTCAACCATCCCCGCAAGACACCTAGGGCGTCTGGCATCGAATATCTACAAGGCCAGAGCGTCTACGGCGCTGATCCTCGCCATACAGCATCGAACCAGGGGACGGTCGGACGGGCATATGCCAACAAAGAGGTGATCCTCTCGGGCGGCACCTTCAACTCGCCCCAGCTCTTGAAACTCTCGGGGATTGGACCGGCAGCCGAGCTCGCCCAATTCAATATTGATGTAGTCGTCGACCTGCCCGGCGTCGGCACAAATCTGCAAGACAACTACGAGGTGCCCATCGTCGGCCATGCGGCCAGGGACTTCCAACAGCCGCCGCCGGATCCGAACGCGCCCATGTGCAGTTATGGGGCGCCAGGCGATCCCTGCATCGACCTCTGGAGGCAGGGCCAAGGACCCTACATGGGAGGAGCGACGTTGAACAGCATCTTCCGCAAAAGCACGTCTCCTGCTTACAACGAGCGCGACTTCTTCCTGGTTGGCGGCCTGTTCGCGATCCGCGGTTTCTGGCCGCCCACCGACTCGGTGCCCGCCGACCCGCCCAACATGTTTGGGTTCTCGACGGTCAAGATCAACCCGCAGAGTCGGTCCGGCACCGTGTTACTGAGAAGCGCAGACCCCCGGGACACCCCTGAGATCAACTTTCATCTTTTTGCCGAAAACGATGCCGGTACCGCGCTTGACCTCAACGCTGAGATGGACACGGTCAAGTGGGCACGCCGTGTCTTTGCCGACGTCCCTGCCCCGCTCGGCCCTATTGTGCCGACCGAGCCCCCCTGCCCGGGAACACCGGCGGCGGACGGCAGCTGTGACGACCAGACGGACAAGGAGTGGATCACGAACCAGATCTTTGGCCACCACCCCACGAGCACCTGTGCCATTGGCGCCGACAACAACCCCATGGCCGTGTTGGACTCCAAGTTTCGAGTCCGTGGCGTTCGTGGGCTCAGAGTGGTCGACGCGAGTGCCTTCCCCCGTGTGCCCGGCCCGTTCCCCGTCTTGCCGACCTTTATGCTTAGCGAGAAGGCGACCGAGAGTGTATTGGAGGATGTAGACATGTGGTAATGGCGTGCCGCAGGCATCCAGGTTTCATAGAAGGCCCGGAATGTAGATGGCTATAAAGGATTTCTTTTTGAAACCGAAGCAGTCGTTGCGGCTCTTGTGCAACAGCTGTGGTGTGAGGGGCATGATCATGATCATATTCTTGGTGTGTGGATGTAGGAAATAATCTAGTAGGCTGGGTCTAGCTGCTGCAACCAGGCTACGTAACAGATGATCTTAATTTCAAGTTGAAGTTGCAGCTTGGGTGACAGAGCAAATATGGAAGCAGCCGGATACCGAGAAAGAGTTGTCAAGTTTCAACGTGGCCGTCGAGGGGTTACTAAGACGAACCATCAGTGATAAATAGATTGGTAGTTATGCTCCGAGTCCAGTTTCGGGAAGTGTTGTGCATCTTATTTCACTTCTGCTCGCCTTCGTCGGTTCTCTTCGGGGTTGCAGTGGGATTAACGAATGTTTGTTATCTGGCCGACTCAGGTCAAGCACTGCACAAAACACGGCAATACTTTGTACCCAATGGTATCGGACCCTTCAGATATTAAGTTGGAGTTAAAAGCTCAACGAATAGTGCTAGCAATTTTTGTTTCTGCCCATAGGTTACTCGTCCTCTAAAACCTCCTTGGGCCATGGCAACCCCCCACTTCCACACGTCCTTGTAACAGTAATCACAACGTCTCTCACCCCCAGATCCAGTGAATCGCCTAGGCCTTTTTTGGACTCGAGTTTGGTCCTATCCTCCTCATCTTCAATTCTCCGGCGTACAGGTGACGAAATCCCTTGCGAGTTCTTCAATATCGCTACATGGCCAACGGTGGCCACAGACTGCTGTATCGGCTTGATGTAGAGACTAGGGAAGAGGACATGGCGCTGTTCAAGATGACACGGGGTTGCATCAAGGCCGAAAACCCAATCGTGGTCGCAGTTGTGTTAGGCCTCGTGGTTCGTCCCGCAACACGTCGCTATATCTCATCCCCTCTTTCCCGCGGTATTCTCCCCCGGTGCCTCCTCAGCCGCGGATCAAAAGAGCACCCCCCCCCCCCAGTCAGCAACCCGTCGTCCAACTTTACTCGCGTTTCTCACCAGTCGCCTCGCGGCAGCCCACCTATGAGCACCAGGGCTAACACTATAATATACTGCGATTCCTCTCGCCGCCCTCATCCCTCTGCTCGCCCGTAGGTGACAGCCTTCTATCCTTGACAAGCGACTTTACTGTAGCCACTGGTACGAGGATGAACGTTCGGACCGCGCCTGGCTCTCCGCTGGACCGTGCATCTGTTGTCACAGAAAACGCGGCTGGGGCAAGACAAGATTCCATGGGCAAGGCCCGACCTCGTTCTGCCACTCCTCAGGTGACGCCCTATCCCCAAGATACAGCGAGAAGGGGACGAGTCACAAAAGTTGCCTGGTGTGGCGCAGAGGAGCTTGGTTTCCACGGCCAGCAGTTTTACGAGTTGGGACAGGTCCGCCGTTAGGAAGTCTTGTTTTCTGTATCGGAAACGACACGAGGGCCCCGAGCGAGACCTAGAGAACTAGGATGCCAATATTAGCTCACGATCGATGTGCGAATTGTGGTTGGTTGGCCTCGAGGACGAGGAGGGAGCGACGACGAAGATGTTTGTCGGGCAAGACTCTGAGTTAGAGTCACTGACCAGAGTGTTCGTGTCGATCTTTAAGGGCCCCTAGCAACGCCCTGGAGTGGGCCACCATCAAGGCCGCGACGGGCTGCTGCTTTATGCCCGACTGTCCCTTCAGGAAAGCCAAGGGCGCACTGCTTCTCGCGTGCCCGACGGCCTTTTCAGCTGGGCTGGCTGGCCGTGGGGGAATATGGACATGAATACCTACGTCGATGCGTCGTACTTGCAGTTTCTTAACAACACGAGCCCAGATCTCAAGTACATGATGCCTATCTCGCCCTAGTTCTTTACGAATCTACCGGGCTATAACAAGAACTGGCTCCGGCGGGGACAGTAAGTAGCCCACCCCTCTTTCGCTTGCTATGTAGCGTCTAATATGTATCCTAGTGACTTGTGGTATGACCGTTGGCAAGATGTCGAAATTCTTACTTGGAACGATTACGGCCTCAACACCTATGAAGTCTCAATTCTCGACAAGGGGCCTAGGTGAGTCTCACTACATTGGGCCCCTCTCCATGGCTAAGGAATGGACACCTTTACCGTCGGCAACGCCCTTTTTCAGTCTGTGACCAACATGCCCCACGGCGGCTGGTACGGAGCCACCTACCGTTCGTCATGGACACGTACAAGAACGGTATCGACACAGTCACACAAGAAGTATTGTCCGTGTGGTACATACCGGCTGACCCCGAGGGCCGCCTCTTCCAACGAGGGCGGCACGACGGGCAACACGGCCAGCCAGCTCCAGGTAGAGTTTGAACCTCGCGATGTCGTCCAGGACGGGATCTTCTACATCGCCCTACTCGCCTCAAGTCAGAGCGTCACTGTTACTGTCGGGGGAGTGACCTTTGGGCGCCACTTGGGCCCGGGTCCCCGACGGAGGCGTCGGCATGTACCACGGCGGCGTTGGGTATGGCTCCAACACTGGGCGCGTCGTCGTTACTGTAGGCTCCATGGTTACGAGCGGTGGACCTACCACAACTAGCTGCAACCACCTCGCTGAACGGGGCGGCCTTATGAACCGGAATGCCTGAGTTGGAGGGCCACCGGCTGCGCCGTCAACGCGAGCCCGGCGCTCAAGCTCGTGTGTATCGAAGGCAAGACCGTCGGCAAACACACTTGATTGGGGTGCCGCCGGGTACCTAGTCCAGCAACGCAAACGTATAGTGGGCTGTGCAGCTTCGACTGCTTTTAGGGGCTTGCGGGACGACGCAGTATCCTCTGACCGTGCCCACCCGGGCCTGCAGCCCCCCAAGGTACCGACGTGGCAGGCTCGTTCATCGTCTGCGTTGACCGTCTACATCACCACCACCTTGACTACGATCCAGGTCCCGCCCCTGGTTCGTCACAAACATCATCAACTGGTGGAACATTATCATCCCCAAGGCTGTCGTCACGACATCCCTCATCACGCTGACGACAAGTCTCTTGCCCGTGCCCTTCATCATCCCCGGACCTCAACAACCCCAGCATCTCGCGAACGATCCACCCGCCCCCCTTGGCCCCCGTTTGCTCCCACATCGGTGACCGCGCACAACACTGACCCGCCCGCGAGCGTCACTTGGTCGTCTGGCAGACTAGAGAGCACGTTCAAGTCCAACCGCGGGCACCGCTGCGTCGGCCTGTTCTGTAACTCGGGCTGTGTTGACTACCCGCACCTAGACGCGGACTATCAATAACAATCCTTGTTGGGGAGCGCCTGGTTTGTAGGCGATGAAGCGGCTTTTAGTGTATCTGTAGGCTTGGACCAGCGTTCCGGTGGAGCGAACCGTTATCTGCGTTCTTGAATCCGAACTGGTGAAGTGGACGGCAAAATGGAAGAGGGCCCGCAACCTATGGGAGAGCAGAAAGCAGGGAAATAGAAGTGGTGATACTCGTGGTCGAGGTCTGTGTGGGAGCAAGAAAGGGGTGGAGAAGAGAACGTTGGAATAAGGTTGGTGGTGGTGGCCGGCAGCCCCACAGGCCATCAAACACACTCGAGCGGTCAATCCCGTCAGGTACTATCAGGAGAAAAAGTTCCCATCTTTCATTCTTATGGACCCAATTACTCAGTTTCTGCCTCTTTCCTCCCTCTTTTCCACCCTTCAGCACACCCCTCTTTCCATCCCGAGTCTTCACCGTCTACCTCGGTAGGTAGCATTCGCTTCTTCCAGCCGAATCCTCCCTGCATTATGTACGTATCCGACTCCGCATGCTGGCGATCCGTGGTGGGGTTACCTAGCCCCACCTTGAACCTCTTGGCCCTCTTCTCAGCCGGGGTGCCAGACCATGGCCTCTCCTCCATCTCTGACCCCTCCAGTCGGGGCTTTCTTGTGGTGCCGGATTAGTATGTGACTTTGGTGCGCTTCTTAGTCTTGGTCACTACTTCTTGGAGATATTGATAGGCACGTCCGCTTTGCCCGCCCATGTTTCTAGTTTTGGGGAACCACCAGGCCAGGACAGCAACGACCAGGGCGGGAAGCCCGAGGCCGACGCCAACACCGACGCCAACACCAATGTTGACTTGTTGGTCCTTGGTTAGGCCTTCGCCATGGCCTGTATCCGGCGCGTCGCTATGGCCTGTGGGGGGTGTAGCGGCCGGCGCGGTCGAAGACGAGCTCGATGGGCCGCCGCCCGGTTGGGTCGAGGTCGAATCGGCGGCTGGTGGGCCCGTCGGTCCCTCCGAACTTGTGTTTGCGCCGCCCTCGTTGTTGTTGGCCCTTGTCAGCGTCGATAGTGTGGTCGGGGTGGGAGTTGGAGGGAGGGGTGTCGTCGGCGTTGACGAGGGAGCAGTCGAGGCAACTGGCGATGACGAAGAGACTGCGGACCCAGATTAGCGAAAACAAGCACCGACCTTGGGCTGCCTGCCGTTCGGTGACTCACCAGGCGGGTTTGTGCGATCGCAGTCGTAGATGCCGTTACAGACGGTGCCATCCTTGGTGGTGTACAGAGCGGTTTTAAACCTCGCGTAGCAGCTGAAGTCTGCATATCCGTTGTGTCCTATGCCGGCGAATTGGCCTTCGCCGACGGTGGCGGGAATGTTGACTGTGAAGCCGATATTGTCTGAGAAGACGCCCGTTATCTTGCCCGATCCAGCCCAGGCTTGTTGCTTGCCATAGGTGACATTGGCGATGGCGTCGGGGGCGTTGTTGGGGGGGCCGGCGTAGTATGCCATCTGCGAGGACTGGAAGTAGTCTTTGTTGGGCGCCTTGCAGTCGGCGAGGACGACATGTTCCGAGTCACCGCGCCGCACGACGGCGGCGAGACCGGTAGCCACGATGGCCAAGAAAGGGAGCGATAACATGTCGACGAGCAAAACTTGAACAATACTGGTAATTGAGTGAGAGTGTATGACTCGCGGTCGAGTCTAAACGAGAGTCCACTGGCACTGAAAGAGGGAGTGTCGAGTGTCGCAATGAGTGAGAGTCGGCTGTATACCAGATACCTAGCCTGAGAAATGATGGATCTAGAACGAGCGGAGGGCAAGAGCAACGTGAACAGCAGACGGGGCAAAAAAGAGAGTAGAGTCGTCGGGTTCGGCGATGCTCTCGCAAGAGGCACTAAAAGCAGAGGAGGGCGGGGAGGGCGTATTTAAACGAAGCGACTGTCGCGCGCAGACGGAGCAGAGCTCAGAGCCTCGCCATCGGTTATTTGGCTTTCGCCGTGCCCAGCGGGCTTCTAGAAATTTGCGCACGTCTCAGCCCGGATGTCTGCCAGATTTTGGCACTCGCCAGCCTCGACGACCCGTGCCATCGCCCTGGCGTCACTGGTTGTTTCGTTGTTTTGTGGCTGTTCCTGGAACACCCGCCCAACCAGAGACGTCCAAAATCTACCTAGCTTCGAAGCGCTTGACAGGGGCTGGACAATAAAACCATCGAGGTGCTGGGCACGGCCAAGCAGATATCTAGGGTCTTTTGTACAGATGCGTTCAGGTTGCGCCTCAAACAGTTAGTTACCGGGTTATGATTGGGCGCGCCGTGTGTCAATTGCTGGCGGGTCAGGATCGACGGCGGCAGGGTGGTTCATCTGATGCGATCAACGTCATCTTCCCCGCCGTTTCATCCGCCCACACAGCGTCGCCGTTGACAGCAGGCAGGGGCAGTGCCGAAAACAGCCCTTTTTTGTCAACGAGACGTGCGAGAATTTGAGCCTTTACTAAGACGACCTTATCGACAGGAAGCTTTTAACAATACAGGGCTAGAAAAACAGGCGACTGCCTGCCGCTGTTCCTTAACAAGCAATTATTGCCCACAACTGCCTGTCGCTTGCAATATAATTTAGTGGTTGATACATTTACGGATTGAACAGACGGGAGGCACTTACTTGTCACAAGAAAGAAAGCTAGGTAGAATTTTGTTATGTATTTGGAGTAAATTTACAGGATGTTCTTTCCTTGAGGTTACCGTCGGGGCGACGGCGATGTGGTGTCTACACTCTGAGGAGGTGACAAAATGGCAAGGCTTGTTTCAAGTTGGACGGTAATCTCCCCTGGCCATTGCCAGCCAGACCACTTGGCGGCCAGACAAGCCGATCCACTCATCCGATTCAAACTCTTCCCTGGGCCATTTCACATCCAAATGCCACCCTAGCCACGCGCAGCCACCCCATGCCGCCCATCCTTTATACCACATCTGGCTTAAATGGCCCCTTTTACATCCTCTTTTTCCACTTTATATCAACATTTACCCGATAGGGCAGTGTGTGATTCGGATGAGGTGCTGCTGCCCTGCAACCACTCGGCTGAACAATTTCGCGACAACTGGAACACAACATTCCATTCATGCGATTGAGCGGGAGTCGAGGGAAAACCAACACCATCTGTAGGGCTTCGTCTAGCTCTCGAGATGCATTCAACTACGCCATGGATTTGGTAGGTACCGAATACTGATGGGTGTTTCTATCCGCACATGCTAACGATCTGGGCTGCTTAGTGGTCGCGCCTCCTAGCACACACGCCGCTGTCGTCGGCAGGCTCCCGCAAGGACTCTGCGAAGGATCCCGCCTGCCGCCTGCACCGCTTGAAGAAGGAATACAGCCAGCTATCTCCTGGTGAGACACCATAGCCGACACAACGCACGACCCCCCCAAGCTGACATCCGAATCCTAGCACACATACCGCAATTCCTCCGACCTGGCCCACGGCGACGAAGCTGCCGAACACATCGAAATCCGCCTGCAAGAACTCAACAACCTCCTAAGCGACGAGTCCCGCCGACCCCTATCCCATCCCTGCATCGCCTTCGCTGCCGCCAAACAAGCCTGGCGTCTTCGCCTACGTTGCTTTCCCCATGGAGCCGTTTTTGCGGGTGAGCGGTGCCTGGCCGGGTTGCGCTGATCGTTCAAGGCCGCACCTGTTGTCGTGGTGGTACTTCGCGCCAGATGTATAGGGGTAGTGCCTTGGGACCTATCTCGCTGAGATGTCTGCTCCGTGGGCCGCGAAGACGGGGGCGGTGCGCAAAAGGAGGCGACTCGGAGCGTTGGATACAACCGAAGTCCGTCTGGCCAAACAGAGACGTGCTCAATTAGCGCGCTTGTGCCGATGGAAATCTCAGAAGCTGATGCTCGGATTACCAAGTTACTCGCTACATTGTCACATCCATTCGCGCTGCTGTGCTGGCCAGACATTTCGGAAGTCTCGGTACGTGGCCTGGATTGCGATAGCATGGTTCAGCCTCAACATCACGGCCGTCGGATCGGGCCTTGCCCTCTCCACCTTGATGGCGCCGGGTCGAATTCCGGGCCTCAGTCATCGCCTCTGGGGCGATCTGGTACGGGGCCTGGGGCGGAATTGACCAACTGCCCAGAAGCCCAAGGCATCCGTCCGCAAAATCGGGTAAGGACTGAGAGAGGGAAGGGATTACGGTCTACGTAATGTTCGGTGCCATGCTCGGAGTTGCGGTGTCATGCTCGTGCTCCTTGGGAAGCTCTGGAGTGGGCTCTACAGACTGCAGTCCCGTCTCGGTTGAACATATCTTCGCTACTGTCGATGGTGGCTGCTTCGCCCATGCACCCCGAGTTAGTACCTCGCCCAACAATCTCAACTCGGTCGCTGATCTCTTTCACCGTTACTGCCTACCAGTTGTGACTGCTCTATAACATGCCCGATTGGCAGAGGATCGAGGACTTCGCCGCCTCAACTTGACCCTATCCAGAGTCGAGGCACCACGCTTGGGCTTTTACTTGTGGGGTTGTCCATCGGACCGATATACTCTTCCCACACCCTGACACCATTGATGCATGGAGAGATTTCCCTGGCCATTCAACCACAAACAGGTGTAATGCGTAACTAGCCCGAATCCTCCCTCCCTAGGTACCTACCGCTTGGCTTGGCGGTCGAGGAGCGACCAAGCATCGCGCATGGTCCTGTGCCAGCGAACAAGGAGGACATGCCTAAAATGCAGGATCCCCGATCCGACGCAGCAAAAAGCGGTCCTCTGCAGCTGGATGATGTCCAAAACTCCGCCAACTCCCACCCATCTCTCCTCGTCGCCGTATACCTCGCCTTCCGGCTCCCTGCTGGCCAAAACCATCTTGCTGGGTGGGTTGATCGCCTTCATGCCGTCTGCTCCGCCTTGGTGTCGCGAAATCCAATGCTCCCCTCGCTGTCTCTTGGTCGGTCTCGGTCAACTCTTTGTGCCATCCCCGCCGCCCACGCGGCCATTTAGTTGCAGGTGATATATACAGCGATTCGCCCACCAGATCCCACGGTGTCCAGCCGCCAATAACGCCAGCCCGTAATCAGCCAGTACTATTCTGTCCTGCTCGAGCAGTCCTCGGTCTTGATGATACTAGTACAAGGGAGTCCCTAGGTACGAATGAGCCGTCTGAGCCTTCGCGGGAGCACCAGACCTTCCCCGTCCGGCAATTCGGAGGCACAGCTATGACGTCGGCTTTCTGTCAGATTGAGGGCCCCTGGTTCTAAAAAGGAGTAAGCCAGTGTCTGGTCGTCTTCAGCTCAACTTCGAGGCGTTCCCGGGCAACCCTCTCCGACTCGACCTGCTCCTTCAGGCTAATATACTGCATCGAGTTCAGGTATATCCTGTCATTCATGACCGAGAGAGCTCCATGTCTTCGCTCCCTGCGTATGTCTGCCTTGTCGTCAACGGAGGGTGCCTCGAATGAGCCGGGTTCAGCTACCCCTTGTCGGCACGTCTCGTTGCTGTAGCTCATCGGTACTGGCGTTCCTGACACGGCAGGCGCGTGCCGTCAAGAATACCTTAGTACTTTCTTTCCTTGCTTTGTCCTTTTCCCTTTTCCCTTTTCCCTTTTCCCTTTTCCCTTTTCCCTTTTCCCTTTT
>MU857282.1:0-12328 GCA_033296705.1 Chaetomidium leptoderma
ATCGACGCAGGCCGAGTTCACAGCCCTCGCGAGCGAGCTTGGGGCCGGCTACGACCTAGAGAGATACAAGGTGTCTAGCAGCGCTTTGCCGGAGGCGTTCTCTTCCAGACTCGGATCCAACAATGGCGATAAGGCTACGAATGTCTTTGTTGGGTCTGCCGAGGCTGTCGTCGGCCGTGTCCTTCGGAATAAGCTTGTCGTGATACTATCTACCAAAGTCGTACTAGAGAACCATCTTACCGATGACCACATCGCCTAGCAGCAGTTCGTCCGTGCCTACGCTAGGTGCACCGCCACAAATCCCAACGAGAAGGGTAACCTTTAGGTTTAGGTAGCTTGACCGGAAACTTGCTGCTGCCCCAGCGGCCGCGGCCTTACCCATGTTGGGGAGTAGCGCCAGCACGACGTTATACTGCCAATCCGGCCTGTCGTGTAATGGTTTGTATCACCGTCTGCGCGCCCGTACTGCTCGCCATTTTCGTCACAGAATTCGTCGAAGAGCAGAGAAACGGCGTCGTTATTCGAGGGGCAAGGCGCACACGATTGCGGTCTGGAAGTCTTCGCGACAAGACGGTCGATCGTGGATAACCGTAGGAGCAGTGGTCGAGGGGAGAGGAAGCGGTGTAACGGCCAGTACTGAAGCCTTTCCTTTCCCAACCCTAGTGTGAGCTGCATCCACGGTCAATACCTTGCGGTAGGGGTGCGGAGATCGCGACTACGGGGTAGCCACCTGAAGCTTTCTGGCTCTCTGCCGAGTCTAGAGCTATGAGGACGGAATCGCTTCCGCGGCCGCTCGAAGGATGAATCTTCAGACATTT
Organism: Chaetomidium leptoderma; assembly: GCA_033296705.1. Classification (NCBI taxonomy): domain Eukaryota; kingdom Fungi; phylum Ascomycota; class Sordariomycetes; order Sordariales; family Chaetomiaceae; genus Chaetomidium; species Chaetomidium leptoderma. The sequence continues at coordinate 819 of MU857282.1, forward strand.
CGCCCATGAGCTGTCGCGATGGATATCATGGTGTATATACAGTATACAACAATAGAATGGTCGTGTGAAGTTGATATCGGACTTGGGCGGCTGTCGCGGGGTTGCCTGCAGCCTTATGGCCACGTGACAGCTATGCCGAGAGTGCATGGACTGAGATCTGAATGCATTTGAAGGCAGCAAGCTCTTACTGTATTTGAAGTAGCGAGTCAACGTGCTATTGAATATACAGAACAGTGCACACGCACCGAGCAAAGCAGAATAGATGGTAAACTCAGTCAAATATGCTGTCACCTGCATGTAATCCTTAGGCTGAGAGCTTGACAGGCTCTTGCATTCCCGAAACTGGTTGGATGAAAGCCCCCCAACACCTTACTCCTGGATATGACTCGGACTGTCCAACCGCTGGCCGACCACACCATGAGCACAGCCGTGAGGGCCAACTGATGGTATGCCAGGGATCCTCGGTGTATATAACCCCGCATCTCCCCTTGACCAAATCATCTCTTCCCTCTCAACCACCACCATCCCTCCGTCGGCATCTTTGCAATCTCCGCTTTCACCCCTAGATTCCAGACCCGATTCCAGACCTTCAAGCCTCCTTGTCACCCAGTCATCACAACATGGCCCAGTCCATCCCTCTAGCGCCGGTGAACGGGAAGGGTTGCACCAACAAAGATTGCACATACAACAACCCCACGACCGTGAAAACGTGTGAACGCTGTGGGGCGAAAATGGAGTAACTCCTCGCCTGCAGCGCTTCTGTACTTACTCCTGATTACCTCCTTGGTTTGTGTTCCAGCTGACACTTTTTACAAGCGTGTCCGACTCCGTGCTCAAGATCGGATTTCCGAACGATGTCGGTTGGAGGAATTGGGCTTCACGGGTGGACTGTTGTGGATTCAGGAGGAAACTAGTTGGACTGACAATAGGCCATGTATCTTAAATGAAGCTCACTATTCTTTCGGTGGAACACAAGCATTCGCGAATGCGCATTTTGCACCCCCCCTCTCCGTTATGCAACTGAGTTATTCCAGCGGTGGAATGCTGCATCCAGCCGCTTGTAACCGTGTGTCTCGAGCGCTTGCCCCAGGAGCTGACCCCACAGCTTCGGTTCGTCAGTCTCGCATTCAAGGTAAAAGGCCCCAGCAGTTACAGGCTTGGTGGCTACCCAGAAACGTGGGTAATATGCCGCGGATTCCCAGTCGATGATCCCAGTGACGCGGCCACCATCCTCCGACACCATAATATTCGTCGGCCCGAGGTCGGCATGATAAAAGTGAAACTGAGGGTCAATGTCTGGAGCAGGTTCGGTCGAGATCTTGGCCATATAGGCACGCATGGCGTCTTGTGACAACGGGCCAAGGGTTCTCGGCTTCCACGTCGGATGGGGTTGGGGTGCGCTCTCCATCAGCCTTGGTTCATGAACACCGCATCCAGTGACCGTTTCAAACCGAGAAGAAGTGCTGGCGGCCAGGGTAACGCAGAATCGCGCGATGTCATCAGCAATCTGTGTGCGCCGGAGTGGGGAGAGCTGCGGCCATGCCCGTTCCAAGGTTTGTCCGCCGACTCGCTTTGTTATGAGGAAGGTTCTGTTGAGGTCGTGATCGATCCAGGTATGGACAAGCTCCGGGATAGGGACTCCTGAGGCCTTCTCCCCCACGAACCGAATAGTGTTTGCTTCGAGCTCCAGACCTTCGCACCAAGCATGGACCTTGCAGAATGCGTCCTTGCCGAGACACCAAACAGCGGACGAAGTTCCCCCGACGTGAATCCTGTCAGACTCCACATCGCCACCCCCTGACAACTCGTTTGCCGAACTCTTTCGGAGGTAGAAAGTGCCATCGCCATCTTGCCAGCCGGCTATCGCGTCCGCCGGCTTGGACTCTGGATCGTCGACCTTTTCGCAGACCATCAAGGAGCCTAGGATCCATCGACAAGAGCTGGTTCGAGCGACGGAGACTTCAATGGGAGGTTCCATTTCACTGTTACAGAGTTAGTCATATCAGGTAGACGATAGGTCGGCAGAACTGACCAGAACATTGTGACTGATTGGGGTTCGTTCGTGGATGAAACTCCGTAACTGATGCCGAGACGGAAAGTCGGGAGGAAGTTTGTTGGTTATATCGACAACGGGGTTTGCCCAGCTTTAAACAGCGGTCAGCAATTGGTAATTAATAGTGGGGCGCCACAGCTCTTTTGCACCAAGCAGCGGTCGGTTACCGTCCAACCTTCGTGCTTCTCAACCCAGCGACAGCTGACCCCTCAGTCATTGGAATGGCTTGCCTAGTAATTGGCAGCCTCATAGACCCCCGGCCGGTCGACGAAGAGATTCTCGAGGGCCGTTCCCAATTGGATTTTGCTCGATGGTCGGATGGCAGGCTCTCGATGTGACGCGTCCTCAGGCATGCTGGCTGCTTGCGCCAGCCACCCAGCGCGTCAGCTGTGCCACGAACCAGATTAGTCAGCGGAGCTGTCGGGTACCCACCCGGGCCGTGGTGATTGAATCCAATTGGCTCGGAAGCAGAAGCCCCTGCCAGTGACGTCAACACTTTCAACGTTTGGCTCGCGCCCTCAAAACCACTTCACGACCCACTGGCTTCGACGACGGCGCGATCTCAACTTTGCCATCTTCCTACAAGGCCCTGGCCTCAAGAGGGTCGGGCAAACCAAGATGCGTGTTTAGTCGCCGCAATAGAACGAAGAGAAACAATACGGAAGGATCGCCGCGCCTGCTCTCGCTCGATGGAATCGGGTAATCGAGGCGGCAGACGCGCGCGCGATTCGCAGGTTTGCTCGCGCGTGGTAAATTCAACTTCCCTGGCGGCGATGGTTTATCGTTCGGGTCGTTGGTAAGCCTCTCGCGTGGGCGACATGATGCGAGGATAAAACGGAGATCGCCGTACCTTGGATGGCCTGCCTCGAGACCGACTCTCAGACGATCAGGACTGGCTGCTGGTCGCGGGACCCGACAGCGAGCGCCTGCGGCACTGGAACGACGACGCGGTGATTCGGTAGGTTTCAAGGGCTCATTAGTTTGGCTTGGCGGGGATCGCTTGGCGGCAGAGGTGCGTCAGCTCGGCGACCGTCGCGTTGTTGGACCATGGATAAGTGGGGTCGTGGCACGGGTGACAGGATGCTTTGGTTCACTCAATCCGTGGAATCTCGTACGGAGCTAAATCTGTTGGAAACGATGAGTAATCAGGCTGCCTCTTGCTGCCTCAGGCCACCTTGGAAAGCCTCAGGGCACCTGAAATTGGGAGACAACATGATGATCAATTGAGCCCAATTCTCCCGTTGAGCCAATATTTCTTAAACACACATAACGTGCAACAAAATCCTTCCAAATGCATGGTGAATGAAGTGGTGCAGTTTAGTTTGTCGTCAGCTGTCGTAAGTTATCCACCGTCTGGAAGCTGGCCTGGAGTCGCCCAGTGCTGAATATCTGTAACGGTCTCAGGAGTGTATTGCAACTCTCTGATGACGACTCTGCGAGGATAACTCAGCTTGGGGAAAGGAAAGAAAAGAAGAGAAAATGGCCAACGCGTTGCGTTTGCCTCTGTCCGACCAGAGGGGGACACTAAGTGTAAAAAGGGATAAGTGTGATGGGGTTGTTGACGGAGTCGTTGACCAGGGGATGCCCAGGGTGCTCCCATCGAGGGTTGGGGTTGGCCGAGGGTTGCCGAGGCCTCTGCAGGGCTCAGCCCGTTATGTACCAGTAGATCTCGCATTTTCGGATCCAGATCCCGCAGCCTTGGTATCTATTTTGCCACGCGAGGTTGCTTCCGAAACGGCGGAGACTCTGTTCTTGCGCTGCAATTAGGAGTCATTTCTACATGTAAGCGACCTACTGAGAAATACGTCTCGAATTTGCTCGTGCTGGGAAAGTGCAAGGTTTAGTGGCATGATGGTGGGCTCTCGAAGCAACTTGCTGCTGATGGTTGGGAGTGCCGAGACGGAGACATCGAGGCTCTACATTCCCACGTGGCCGGAATTTCGCAGCTATTTTTGGATGCAATCACGTCATGTCTTGCGAAACGGCTGGATCGCACTGCAGCGCCAAAACGAAATCTGTGGTTCGTGCTCAGAATTTTCCTTCGGTGCCTTGAGGGTGAAGCTGGGGACGAAAACCTCAGCAAAGAGGCCTGCCTACTTCAATTGCACACGTAGCTGCGCACGCCAAACATAGCCTGGTGGCAGCGATGGCGGTGTTGGGTCGCAGTGTTGGACCATGGCCGGCGTTTAGGACCGCCTCGCCGTGGAAATCGAAAAGGAGCCCCACTGCGGCAGCCATTAGTTGGTGTCGGAAGGACAGGCACGGCGGCAACGTTGGTGATGTAGGATGGTGTTGTATTGGTTGGTTGGTTGGGTTGTAGGAGGCTGCAGCTCGGAGAGCTGCAGCAGATGTGGGTTGTGGGTGGCAGAAAGGCGGGCGGTCTGCAGATGGCCTAGGCGGTGGTGGCCACCGCCCGACAGTTAGGTTCTGTGGGGCGAGACAGTCTGGCAAAGTGGTGATATTGTCTGTCTTACAGCTCGAATTTGCCTCAGTTGGCAATCAGGGCACAGTTCCATGTCCATTAATGGTATGGCATGACATTGGCATCTGAGATGGTGCTCGTTGACAAGCACCAGATCGCAAGCAGGACAAAGAATGGTTCTTGCAGATTGTGGAATCCGTGGACAAGCCGCTTAAAGTCTTAAACTGCGGGTCGTCGTCCCCGACGGAGCGAGCCTACAGGGGTCAAAGACCAGGTGATGTGCCAGATTTCAAGGGTCCGACTGCACTCGAAAGTAGCGATGCACCAGATTTGGCTCTTCTCTGCTGCGTTCACGCCCAACTCCCACCATAGCCACATGATGTCATGGCTGTTCGCCGTCCAATCGCAAAGGGATCCCAGTGCATTGTGTTGTGACACATCCCTACAGTAGACCCACAACGACTCATCAAAATTTGCTGTGGACACGAGGAAGAGAAGAGGGAAAATTGGTGATATTTTGTTGTTGTTGTCGTTGTTGTTCGTTGGTTGGTTGTTGGTTGGCTGTGGAGCTAATCTCCCACAGCAGAGAAAACGCCAGTTGCGGACGCGCGGGCGGTCTAGCCCTCGAATGTGGGCAGGGACTTGCAACAAAATTCAATGACATACACTAGCTCTCCATTCATGGCTGCAGCCCAAAGTGGACTTCGAGGGAGCCAAGAGTGACTGAAAATAGCAATGGGGCGTTCAGGTGGGTACGCCCAACCCGGGAAACCAGGGATCCTACACAGAGCGTCGCATGCGCGCCAGGGCTGCAGCAGGCCAGGGGGCTGGAAATCGCGATCTAGGAACTGAAAACGGCAACTTAGGGAACTGGAAACGGCGCGCTACACCATAACCTGAGTGAAGAATACATAGAGAAAGCTAAAATTGGACTAGATTCCATTTTCCGAGGCGACTCTTTTCCTAACAGGTTAGAGACTCAAAATAGCTTTCACCATGACTAGGCCTGTTCTCACGCGGACCTGCCTACGCGGAGATCTGCCTATGCGGATCTGCCTACGCGGAGATCTGCCTATGTGGATCTGCCTACGCGGATATCTTCGTACGCGGATCTGCTCCGCGGATGATGAGGACGGAGACCCCGAGCTCCCTCCTTATTCCAGCACACAAAACACGCTAAACCCAGACAAAGGTGACATCTACCACGACGCGGCTCAACGGGTGGGATAAAAATAACCTGCCGTGACGGTCACCTGTGGTTCGGCCGTCTCGACTGGACTATCTGGCGGGAGAAGCCTTGTGTGCACACCTGCCCGCTGCTCGCCTACAAGAGCGAGCTCGGCACGCTCGAGAACATCGACACGGCGGATATTGTCAGGTTGATGGAGGAGAAGAAGCGGCTTGTTCCGATCATCCTTGAGATGCTCGTCCCACCTAGTCTTCAGCCCGTTCTTAGTACATAAGGATTGCGTGCATACAACACTTCGCGCCCGGAGTTGGCGTGCCCACCTAAACGCCCCACTGCTATCTTCAGTCACCTTTGGCTCCCTCGAAGTCCACTTTGGGCTGCAGCCGCCGGTAAAAAGGAAAGGGCGATCGTCACATCCCAATCACCATATCCCTGATGGCGCCAGTCAACAACCTACAATTTGTATGATTTAGGGGTGTGCTCGATGTCCGAATGCGAGTCGGGAAACCCGCATGGGGCACAAGGGGCGCGGGCCGCTCCGGGCCAGTCATTCGCCACGAGGCGCATCTTACGTTGGGGTACAGCCTATCGTAGTTCAGGGAACGGCGACATACACTACAGTGTTTTTCCACGCCTTGGTACAGAGTTTCCATGGCTTTCCATGGCTCCCTAGTGATGTCATAACGACATGCCCCATGTAAGCTCGCCCTTCCTAACAAATTCCTAATGCATCTTCTCCCTTATCCAATACTTGTGTGACGAATCGTTCGACCTAACTACTTCTGAGAGGGTCCAATGGGGGTACGTCTGCTGGATAGTGATTTTAGTAGAGCCAAAAGGTCTACAACAAAGATGCATGGGCAAGTGATCGTGATCACTCTTATCTTTGTCCACTATCATACTTCCAGCGGCAGGCAGGCAGCTAATGCGTTGTTGTTGTAGGGGAAGGAGGGTGGTGACGACTTCGTTGTTTGAGGCGGTGGGCTGTGGGTGGCTGCAGAAATGGTGGGGCGCGGGGCCGCAACAGTTACCACGGACACGTTTGGCTGTGGCGTTCAGCTGCGGCAAGCGGCCAGAGCTTGTGTGCGCCACTCTTATGTGGCTGAAATAGTGGGGCTTGCCTGCCGCCGCTCACCGCTTCATCATTGTGTCCAAAACCGCAACCGCCCATCGACGTCCAGACCATCTCCGAATGTGGTCGTGCGTTTTTAACAACCGTCGCACTCATTTTCGCCAAAGCCATACATATTCACCTACTGGGCACTTGGGGGAAAGGCAGCCATATACCTGGATTGCAGTTTCTTCCATTTCTTTTGCCCCTCCCGACCTGGGAGCTCACTCTCAAGTCTCAGAAAACCGAGTTCCCGGCTCATCATCATCCTCTACCTATCTGTTTCCCAGCATTTCCGCCTCCGACTTGACATCTTCAAGACCTCGACGCCAAAGAATGCCTCCTGCTCTTGAGCTGCATCATCAAGCTCCTAACAATACTTCTTCCACAAAAGATCCCTCCTGCTCCTCAAGCTGCTCCTCAGTTCGCGCACGCATCGACCTGATTAGCCGGAAAGTACGCTAGCCCCCTTGAACTGGCTGACGGATCGATCTCCTGTCTAAGCTCAGCCTAAGCCGTTGTTTTGCAATATCCTACTAACCACATGCCGCTCGGGGAACTAGAACGTCGTGTCCGCGGGGAGTAGCGGGCTGATAGAACGCCTCCCATGTGGGAACGTGAGAAAATGCATCTACTCGGACCGGGACTACGAGGCCTGTCTTCGAGATCTTGAGCGCGAGTTTCGAGTCTACCAGAAACTGCCACAACACGACCGGTTATTGCAGCTCATCAGATACTCTCCCGAAGAAGGCCTCGTCCTCCAGTACATGCCTAGGGGTAGCCTACGAGAGCATCTCCGCGAGGCTGCCGCCGCCGCCACTACCATCACCATTCCCGAGCGGCTGCAGTGGGCCTGTGATGCTGCCGAAAGTCTGCATCTCCTCCATTCCCACGGGATCATTCACAGCGATCTCAAACCCGAAAACCTCCTCCTGGATTCCAACTCCAGGCTCAAGATCATCGACTTCTCGGGCTCTTCTTTCGACGGAATTGTAGGATCTGCGATTGAGAGCACCAGGTTTTTTCTCCCACGACCATTAAAGGAGCCGCCAACCGCCAGAACCGATCTTTTTGCCCTCGGCTCTACCATTTACGAAATCGTGACGAGCAGACAGCCATACGACGACCTCTCGGACGATGAGGTGGAGGCTCGCTACTCCCAGCAAATATTCCCAAGCGTGAGGGAATTCCCGTGCGGGCAGGTGATCATGGATTGTTGGCGCTGCGAGATACAAACGGCAGAGGAAGTCATGATGCGGCTCAAGGTAGAGATGGAAAGTGCCCTGAAAGCATCAGATCTCGCGTGTTCACCCCGCACTGCTCCTCCGACCACGCTCCCCTAACCCACTATGTTCGACTATATCCCTCGTCCCGACAGTCCGGGCAATCATCCCGCCTTTTGGTCGATCCCATCGATGCCTCTTTCAAATCATCGCCAGTGCAATCCGCATCCCGCTCTTCAGCCTCGTCGCATCTCGTGGTTTTGACCCATTTGTTCTCCTCATGTCCGCAGGTGAAAATGTACTTCGATACAAAATAATTGCACATCTGTGGTCTTGTTAGCAAATGAAGGAGCCGACAGAGGGACAATAACTGAAAGGGAAGGAATCCTCTTGCGTACTATGTTTGCCTGCTGGCGCCACTCGACCGCGCAAGGGTTAGAAGTTGGATAAAAGTTTTAGATGTCTTGTCTCGGGGGTGGTCAAGAGGGTACTATCTCAGAGAGCGTCGACGAGGACAAATTTGACTTGCTTTATGCCGGGTGGTGGTGATGTTGTCGGTCTGGTTCTACGGTGGGTGTGGGAAAATCCCGCATGCAGGAGATGGAGGAGAGTTCCCTAACCCTAGTTACAAACATGACAGTCGCAGGCGATGCCTTGTGACAACCAGGTCTTCGGAAAAGGTATCGATCCGCGTAAATTAAGCTTCCTAATCTGTGTGGTTTGTAAAGAGTACAAACCTGCCTCACATCCCTCGGCGCATAAGCCATGCCAGCCAGCCGCTTCCCTCCCTCCTGGCCCAGCGCCAGGGCTTCCTCTTCCATAGCATTATCCATCAGTTGCCTGCACGTGTGTCTTCCTAGATGAGAATCTTCTAGTTCGGATTAGAAGGGTTGTCGTTGACGATAACGTTAGCGAGAAAAGGGGCTTACTACTTTACATAATGGTATGGGCGCCCTGACAGCAGGCCCTCAGGCACCAATGGCGTCGGTGTAGAACAACTTCCCGGTCGAGCAGTTCCACATCCGCCGATCAATTAATTTGACTGGAGAAACTAGACACCATCGGGCATATTGTCTTAGAGTTCGCTTTTTACAGAAGAGGCTCTGTTCACTCCGTCCAATAGGGAATTTCCGTATATGTTTGGCGTATTTGTATGCTTGGGATACTGCTTTTCGTTTTGGTTGCCTGCCCCGCTTGGATTCCATGGTCGATCCAAGCGACAAGGACTGATCGGGAATGTCTTATGCCTTCGAGCCCCTTCAGGACTGACTGGGAATCTGTTTGTCTGACAGAGTAAGCTTGTGCAGAGCTCGCGACCGAATTTCAGTGAAGATTGCTCTCAAAAACCTCGTACGATATACTATTGGGCGTAAAAGTCTGTTGTAGCTGTATAGTATGAGAGCACGGGTTGATGAATGTGGAGGAAATAGGAGAGAAACTGGAGAGGTGGGGGGGGGATAGGAAGGGGTTTTAGTACTCTAGCTCGCTGGACGGCTGGCCGTTCTGTCTCTACTGTATATCCAGCAGACTCAGCCCCGTCATGAGGCCAGTCATAGCCGCTGGGCGGCAGGCATTAAGTCCGACTTGGCCTGGGATGGCTGTGTCACCGCAAGGCACATTCCACGTCAAGAACATGGCGGAGAAAGGAGGAGAATTGGTGGCCTAGTTGGCGGGTTGCTACCAGGGTTGGAGGCAAGGGGGGTCCGACCGAGCGTATCCTACAAGGAGGGCCATACGCCAACAGAGGAGGCTGGTCAGCCGACGAACGACGCAGCCGAGTGTCAGGAGAACGCCGATGACAACCAGGGGTTCGCAATCCCCGAGCTGGAGCCGACGGAGTTCAATCCAATACATAAGTCCTGAGCCAACCCTCGACTCATTGATACTAAAGCTGGATTACTCGCACTCAAATCTCATCACCTGCTATCGTCGGGCCGCAGACATATAGCATTTCTTGAACATGTCGGCAGCACTTTCACCAGCAGTTCCTACAGCGCCATCCGGGATTTCGGGCGCGCCTGCAGAGCTTGAATAGACCCATGAGGTTCGGGTATCAACCTAACTATTAACGAGTTCCTTGCTGAGACTTATTGGCAGTCGCGAATTAAATGCTCCAGACCAGATCAAGCACCGACGCCCGAAGACCGGGAGAACCACGAGCCAGGGAACACGCGATGGCACGGAAATGGTCGTCCCTTACAGGACGAGGAATTCAACACCGCTTTTTACGGACATTTGCCGGATGGTTCTCCAGCCTTTGGAGTTCGGCACGACGATCAATCCACGCAACATCGGCGCGCGGACCTCCAAGAGGACCACCCATCACCGAATATCCGAACCGCCCCCAATTCTCCAGCTGTAGGGGGTCAGCGGCCAGCGGTACACGATGATACGGTTGGCGAACAAGATACCCAGCATGGCGGATCGAAACGCCGACCGTCTCCAGATAATGTGTCCGGAGCAGGTGTGAAGAGACAGAGGTTATCAAAACTGGAAAACCCGGAAAATCTCGCATGTAAGGCTGGATCGCAGGGTGGAGGTGACCAGCCAGAGGGCGGTCTTGCGGCGATCCCAGCATCGGAGGAGCAGGCAGAGCAGGGAGAGGAACAGGTCAGGTCAGGGAGCCAGTCGGTGAGCGACAGCAACCAAGTACCCGAGTGAGTTTGGTACGCAAGACTGGACAAACACGATCAACGGCCTTGTAATTGGGGACAGGAGCAAGCTGTAAAGTAAATGGCATGGGAATCACTGAGAGAGAGAGTAGTTAGGATAATTGACACGAACGCATCACCCCGCTCGATGAGTAGCTCCTGGTTACTCCTGTAACGGGCTACGCGATGAGTGATTGCACAAGGCAGGGCAAGAATTGACTAAATTCTTCAAATGAATAGAGAGAGTGTAACGGTCTCAGGAGTGTATTGCAACTATCTGATGACGACTCTACGAGTATACCAAACTTGGAGAGAAGAAGAAGGAAAAGCTCCGTAGAACGATCCCTGTCCTTATATACCCTGATGGAGGGCATAGCTATTCGAGTGCTGATCAAGATAAAGTATTGTTGCCAGGGTACGATGCAAGACAATGCAGGCTTGAGGTAATGCAGCCTTGATACACTGCAGGCTTGCTTGTGCGGACTTGCTGAGGGTTTCCAAAGCTTCCATCGGGCTTAACCCGTTACAGATAGTTAGAGCTAAACGACAAGTGTGGTGTGCGACCAGCCCTTAAGTACCAGAGGCAGAGGTCTATGATCATGACATGACGTGAGCGGAACCATAACGTTAGTTAATGCAATATATCTAAAACTATAACTACAGCTCGAATTTGCCTCAGTTGGCAATCAGGACACAGTTCCATGTACATTGATAGCATGGCATTTGAGGTGCTGCTCGTTGACAAGCACCAGATCGCAAGCAGGACAAAGAATGGCTTCATTCTCTTGCAGATTCTTCAAGTGCGTGCGTCGGAAGTGCTTCGTTACGTCCCCGGGGGAGTGGAATTCGTGGACAAGCCGC